>BDUI01001446.1:80905-101840 GCA_002335545.1 Apodemus speciosus
CATGATTTTGTTCTTAAGGAACTTGTGTAATGTAAGAATTACTATCAGTACATTGCAGGATAAGATGCCAAATAAGGTATATATTTTCCCAAGCACCAACTTTGTAAAATTAAAACAGTTAATACTCCTTAGAAAGGTCTGCAGTTTTCTGTTCTTCAGGATGTATGAGCAGATTGAGTTGGGGAAACTGTCCAGAATACATATTGATAATTTATTTCCGTTTGATTGATAGGAGTGTGATACATGAACATTGAGCCTGTGGATTTCTTTTATATCAGACTATGTCATGTCATCAGCTAAGAAATTTTCCAAGTCAATTTTATTTACTGGTACTGGCCTGTTGTGGAAATATGTTATGTATGTATGTATGTATGTATGTATACATATTTGTGTGTGTGTGTGTGTGTGTGTAATACTACCGTTTTTTTTTTCCGTTTTTGTTTTTAATTATGGAGGGCTATCTGTTTATCCCATTCATCCAAGAACATCCTTTCAGTCCCTTCCTTAGGATCTTATAGATTGCAAAGGATAAGTTCTTTGATTGTTTCTTGTATATATTTCTAACTCCTGTTACCTTAACACATTCTTGTTATGTTCCAAAGCAGTCCTTCTTTTCTGATAACTGTTATTTCTGCCTTACAAGGAAGGCCAGTCTCATACTTATTTTTCTGTGAATTTGGCTGCCCCTTTCTCCTCTCTTATAGTTTTCCTAGGATTTAGAGGGATCATACTTTGTTTTATAGGGCAACTGTGTTTTATTAACTCTTTGTTCCCTCTTCAGATCATGTTGTAAGATGGAAGGTAGTATCCGGGAAAGAACTCAGCTATCGGAAGTGCGGAAACTATTTTTGTAAGAATTAAGAAAGAGGAAAACTTGGGAGGATCCATGATAGCTAGTCTCTTACATCAGCAGAGAAATGTAGAGTCACATTTTCAGTCTGTCATAACTTCATTTTAATTGGCTGCATTAAAAAAAAACACAAACTACCAGTTATGCTCTTTGCTGTCCTCAATGTTGGCAGTATAAAGGCTTGTTCAGAGAACACGAGCAAGTAGRTACAAGGATGCTTATGTGAAAGAAGCTCTCCCTGGCCGAGTGACTTGCCTGATTTAAAATATGGCCCTTGGCAACTTCAAATAGTTTGTTTTCTCAGAGGGAAAAGTTCAGACTATTTATCCATGTTTAGTAAAAACTATTGTGATTTTCTAATAGGAAATACTCTCCGATTTGTTTATTGATTGAATAAGCACTTATCAAGTAGCTACTGTGCGTAAGGCACTGCTAAGTGATGAGAGAAATAAGTGCTAATTTAATAAAGGCTATTTCATGTGTAAAAATAATTAGAATGCTGTGTAGAAAGTGATAAGCATAGAGCATAGAGTGCTTTGGGATAAATGTAGACATTTCTTCTTGACAGGATAAGTCAAAGTAAACTTTCTGGGATGGTAGAATTTGAGCAAGTCCTATAGGCCGTGATAAGAAGTGGTTCCTAAAAGATTTAGGTATAGTAGATTCCTGTGCAGTGGCATGGGCAACTACTAACTGTATTTATCCTGTGTTTCTTTGCATTAAGGTACAGTTGGTTGTAGTTTCCTCATTTCATTTTGCAAATCTCATCCTTTTTTCAACTTGCTATTAGTTCTGGAAGTTTTAAGGTAGAAGAAGGGAGATCTTAGGCTATTTGGTTAACCTCTCTGTGTTTCGTTTCTCACGTGTAAAGTACTATGTGCCAGGGGCTTTCGAAGAGTGTTAATATAACCCGCCAGGGTGGTGGCTTACATCAGTAATCCAAGCACTCGAGAAGCAGAGGAAAACAATTGCCACAAGTCTGAGGCCCGCCTGGTGTGTACATAGTGAGTTCTAGGCCACTAAGGGCTATGGAAGACATTATCCTTTTTTTTTTTTTAAGTGTGTGTTATATGTAATAAGTCATTTATTTTGTGGTTATATCCCCCAGTAAATGACTAGCAAGAATTTAAAAACAGGCCAGAATTACAAGTACTAAACTGTGTAGTTTTTTCCCTCCTAGAGTTCCTTTGATTTCCAAAGTGCAGTAGCTCTTGTCCTATTTGTGTTAAAGCTGCTTCCTCTATTCTAAGGAGAAAGGCAAACAGTTCTTTTTTAATCTCAGAAATTCTATGGTAGAGTGCCCTAACCAACTTTGCTTTAAGCTATTATTGCTACTGGCTATTTAGTGTGTTACCCTTTGTTCCAAAGAACAGAGGTTTTACAGTGAACCGTTGGCATGCATCGTAACTGTTATGTCACACAGTAGGTCTGAGTTCATCAACTTTGGAGTAAATATTATGGCCCCCCCCCAAGAGATCCTGGAGTTACATTCTACAAGATAATTTTTATACATATTTTTTCTCCTGAAAAATAATCCAATATATTTCTTGTTAATGAGTAAAATTGCCCAAGATTACTCATAAATCTTTTAGGGCTTTTCAGTGAGATATTGGAATGTAGGCATAATAGAGGTGTAGATTTTAACAAATATATCAATGTTTTTATTTATTTATTTTACTAGTTACAGAAAAAATGTAGTTTAAATGTCTCCCTTTGTTTTGTGTTCTGTACATTTATTGTAAAATTCATGTGGTTTTGATTTGGTGTTGATGTGTGCATGTGTCACACACACACACTCATGTGTCTGGGTTTCATGTTGTCTGGGCTGGCTTCTAGCTTTCTGCGTAGCAGAGGATGGTTATATGGTGCTGGGCCTAAACCTAGTACTACATTCTTGTTAGGCAAGCACAGGAGGAAGTCAGCTACAGACCTAGTTTCTCATGTGTAGTTTTAATTTCTATTTTTTGTTCATATGTGCAATCAAACAACTGTTAGTGGAGGTAATCTCTTCTGTAAACTTTGTTAATGCTAGTTTCCCTTCAGAAGTCAACTGTTAGTGTTGGAGCTACAAAGAGTGAATAAATTTCCTGAGAGGAAACGATAATAAAATATTCAGGAAGTTGTTAGGGAGCAAGAACTTTTGTTCTTGTTCATTCAGATAAGCTGTTGAGACCTTTTAGTATATCAGAATAGTTTGTATTAGTGGAAGGAATGAAAGATTTGGCAGCTTCTAGTACTGTTGGGGACCTTGGACTACATAGAATAATGGAACATAGAATGCATAAGTGTTAAGAATTTCTTGTAGCTATTTGAATTTTTTCCTACCACACCCCCTTTTGAGTATCTTTATCAGAGAAAAATGTGAGAGCTTTCTGAAGTCAGGGTATGTGAATAACTCAGGAAGGAACCTGTTCTTGGGGAGACCTCAGTAGTTGATTGCTTTTCATTTCAGGAGTGTGAAACAAGCCAGTATTATGACCGAATTTTCTTCTCATGCTTTGCTTTCTGGTCACTTCTTGTTTGCCTTAGTCATTAATTTTCCATTTTGCTGTAGTATCTTTGGTCACTGTGACTAGCCTTTGTTTTTCCTTTTTGAATATAATTGTCGCACTTGTTATTAACAAGTTGAGTTTAGTTTGCATTTTCTTCTCTGTTTATGTCAGAAGCAGCTTTACCCTTGAATGATAAATTCTGGATCCTCTCACTTGGATAAGCCTCTTCTAGAACCTGTGAGAGGTCCCAACATTGTATTTAGTAGTTAGATAGTGCACCTGTAAATTGTGCTAAATTTTAAATTTGTGTGTCACTGTTTGGGGCACAGTTGAATATGAAGGCATGCATACCTTTCTCTTAGAAATCTGGAGGAGTTGTGGTTTCAGGGTTTTTGTGTGCAATTAGATTAAATCATAATGCAACAGTCTTGTGGGAAAAATGTGCTAAATTGAGGATTTTGTTCCCCCTTCTGAATTATGTATGGGGTCAAACCTTTCAAAACTCAAGCCAGCTTGGGCTTTGGTAAAGGTTGAGTGTCAATTTCTAAATGTAGCTGAGGAAAGTTTCGTGGAGAATATTGGGAAGGAAGCACTAATGAGGAAGTTATATAGCAGTTGGCTGTAGAGCATCAGCCCTCGACCTGTGGGCTATGACTCCTTGCGGAGGGGTTGAACAGTCCTTTCAGAGGGTCTTCTAAGGCCATTAGAAACACAGATATTACATTACTATTCATAATAGTAGCAAAATTATAGTTATGGAGTACCAATGAAAATGATTTTATGGTTGGGGGTCACCACAACTGAGGAATTGTATTAGGAAGGTTGAGAATCACTGCTATGGAGTGTGGAGTGGCCAGGGACATTAAGGTGCTGTCTTTGGATTTAAAGATACATTTTCAAGTAGTGGTTTCAGTAGTATTTTGAACTAAATAAGGAATCCCAAGATAGTATATTTCACCCAGAAATTTAGTAATATAATTTCAGAATCATTTTATTGAAAAATTTGAATCATTGTGTTAATTAACATTGCTTAAGAGTTAAGAGTTTTATTAATGAGAGTATTTCTCTGAACACAGAGTAAAGCACTTAAGTTTCAGTTTCTTTATCACAGCATTTTGCCTTGGTAGATGATTTCTTCTCTCTGATGATTCTTCTCTCTACTTTAGTTTCTCATCCTCTGGCCCTTCTTTTTTCGTCTTTTGTTTTCTTCACTTTTGGATTCAAAGTTCTCTTGTACTTCTGAGGATTTGAATGACCAACTGTAGATAACTACTTGTATTTGCTATGTTCTCTTTAAAGATAACTGTGTGCTCTGCATGTCTGGAGACTTTTTTATCTAAATGAGAGTGTAGTATTTTCAGAGGCAGTTGTATCTAGCCTGTGGTTGGTTAACCAACTCAGTTTCAAAAAACGCTTGGAATTATTTAGCTTTACCTAAAATTCTTTCTGATAACATTTCTAGAAAGTTGTATGTATCTGCCACCTGGTGGTGAAATAGTATAGCAAATGTTAACTTTCAGAAGTTTAATAAACTATTTAAGCTCTACTTAAGCTTTTGGATATGTAACATTTTCTTACCCTCCTTTTTTGGTTGAGAAAATGTTACTATAATAYACTACTACAGGAAATTTTTGACTAATTTATTTTACAGGTGATTTTTTAGATTATAGGTGATTTCTTAGATTATGAAATTTGTATAGTCATCAGTTGCATACATTCAGTTTGGAGTGATGGGAGCTTTTAAGAGTATTGTTGATTTTAGTATTTCTAAAATGAATAGTTATCAACTCAAGAAAAAGCAAAGTTGGTAGAACTAAGGCTTTTTGTGGGGGGGGCGATAATAACATATTAAACAATTTAAAGATAAACAATGTTCAATGACCCCCTCATAGATTTATTGATACAGCTAAACTGTGTTAAGATTGAAGGCTGAAATAGTGACTAACAGGAACATTCCTGTTTTCTTGTTTATATTCTAATTAGAGAAGTATTTTTAGTACAAGGGTTACATATGTAAACGAGAAGTCTCATCCAGGCTGTTACCAGGGAAAGTTTCTCTTAGGAAATGGCATTTCAGCTTGGGTGTGACAGACATAGACTCAACCTAATGTGGGAAGCAGGTTGGCATTTGGGAGGAGTTTAATAGGGTAGTTGGGGTTCTAGTGAGAGAGAGGGACCATGGTATGAATTAAAACAATAAATTAATACAGGACCAGGTAATGTACCACATGTGGATGTCAGAGGATCTGCTCTCCTCCCACCATGTGGAGGTTCTGGGGGTTGAACTCAGGTATTAGGCTTAGAGAGCAAGTACCCTTACCCACTGAGCCACATCACCTGCCTCAGTTACTAGTCAAAGGAATCTTAAGTGTGCAGTGCATCACTTTGTATGTTTTAACTTGGGGTATTAAGGTATGCACCTTATTTTATTCTAATCCCGTAAGGTATTAGATGTATGACCATAGTAAAGTTAGTAATTTTTATTTCACAACCTATGAAAATGAAAATAAAATTATAGGGTTATTAAGAGGATTAAGAGGTAATTTTTATAATGTCTTTTTTATTATTGTTTTTTTCCTTCTGCTCAACATGGTGTTTTAAGGATATGGTCATATTGCTACGAATACATCTAGTTAGTTTCCTCTAATTACTGCTCAGTACTTCATAGTGTGAGCCTTCTTACCTAGGGTATGAATACCTAGGCTCATTCTAACTCCCACCACCTCGAATACACTGGCAGTGGGAATTTGCCATGGATCCTTTGCAAATCCTGGAATGCTATTTTTTTTCCATTAGTTTATTTATTCACTTGACATCTAGATTGCATCCTCCTCCCCCTCCTCCCAGTTTCCCCTTTACATAGCTTTTCCCCAAAGGGGGAGGTCTGTTCTTCTTCCCACCCCTGTACTAACCTACCCTGGTAGGTACCTCAAGTCACTGCTGGACTAAGTCCATCTTCTCCCTCTGAGGCAAGAAAAGACAGCTCACTTAGGGGAGCAAGATCCACATGCAGGCAACAGAATCCAGGTAAACCCCTATTCTAGTTGTTGGGGGACTTACATGAAGACCAAGCGGCACATCAGCTATGTATGTGTGAGGGGCCTTAGGTCCACTCTCGTATGCTTTTTGGTTGGTGGTTCAGTCTCTTGGGATCCCCCAAGGATCCAAGTTAGTTGACKTTGTTGGTCTTCTCATAGGGTATAAATATAATAAATTTTGCCAAATATGGCCTGGTTAAGAGTGTTTGCACTAGTTTTTGATATATCTGAGTTACCATCTCATGTCTTTGCCAAGAGCTGAAGGACCTAAAGGACCTAACTGGTTTTTTGGTTTTTGGTTTTTGGTTTTTGGTTTTTTTTTGGATTTGTTTTTTTCGAGACAGCGTTTCTCTCTATAGCCCTGGCTGTCCTGGAACTCACTCTGTAGACCAGGCTGGCCTCGAACTCAGAAATCTGCCTGCCTCTGCCTCCCAGAGTGCTGGGATTACAGGCATGCGCCACCACTGCCCTGCTGACTTAACTGTTCTTAATGCTGCCATCTGACAATTGGTCTAAAGAGTTATTTCAGTGTTGGTTGAGTTTGCATTTCTGATTGCTAATGAATCTAACAGTGATTGCAGTTTTCTGTAATTTTGTGTTGCTATCCCATATTCATGTTTGTGTCAAGTTTCTAGTCTTATTAATTTGTAGCTCTTTGTTCTTGTGGGTAGACRTGGTAAATCATTTCCCTTTGTCATATTTTTTGTTTTGTGTTGTGTTTGTTTGTTTTACTTTGACTACAATTTCCTTTGAATAAAAAGCTTTAACATTCTTGTTTGAGCCTATTGATTTTCTCCTTTTAAAATTATTTTAATTGGTAAAACATTTGCACTTATTATGTACTTAACATGCTTTCAAATACATATTCATTAGGGAAGGTGTAAGTTAAGCTAGCATACTCATTACCTCATGTATTTCTTTGTAGTTGATCCTCCACTCTATTATTGTTTTGGGAATATAATACATAGTAATTAACTAGTCATCTTATTGAAAAAAGGATTTCTTAGACTTATGTTTTCTCTCAGGGAACTTATGTAGCCTTCGACCAGTGTTACCCAGCTCCCTTTAATTCTTGGTAACCACTTTTTTAACTCTCTGCTTTTATTAACTTTACATTTCATTCCATTTTTAAGTGAAATTATGTAGTATTTGTCTTTCTTACTGTGTCTTATTTTACTTAACATATTTTGTCTCAAATAAAAGGAGAAACAACTTCTCTTCCCCTGCCTCCCCCTCTTCCTTGCTGACCYCAAACTCAGGATACTTCTGACTCAGCCTTCCAAGTGTAGGGATTATAGGTGTGCTCCAGCCATGCACAGTGCATCGTTTTCTACTTAAAGATTAAGTGCTTACCTAGCATGCAAGGGCTCTAGGATCAGGACTCTTCAACACACGTAAACGTGTATATTCTCTTTCTCGACTCATATTCCAACCATCGTGTGTCTGAACAATGTTTTCTTACCCATTCATCTATTGATAGATACTTGGGATGGTTCTGTGTTGTCTRTGGAGAACGATTCCTTACAAGGACTGCAGTTGTACTTTGGCACATTGATTTCATTTTCTTCATTACATACCTACTGGGACTGCTGAATTTGGTTTGTTTGTTTTTCATTTTGTTATTTTGAGACAAGTTTTGAACTCACTTTGTATACCAGGTTGGCCTTCCGAGCGTCAGGGTCTGTATGTCGTTAGATAGTTTTGATTGAGCACTGCCCAACTTTTCTGTAGCAACTTCACAATCCATTGTTTATAAACTTTACCAGATTTTTTGTGTTTTCTTAAATTTAGAGGTTCTAGATCTCACATTTGCATAATAAATACTGCTGAGTATCTGCTATATTTTAGGTGTGGGATGTAGAACTTGTGAATCAGATAGTCTTTGGCTGACTGGAGCAGAGCCATTGGATGAATCCTGCTGATGTAGGAAATATGGATGATGAGAAGTTTGCACTTGCCCTTATCATCTTCAAATTAAGAAAAAGAATCCACAACAGAACTCGACAATTACCTTTCTACCCTCTTTCCTAACTCATGTTTGTGAATGGCACTTAGTTTGCCCCTATTTCTAATATTTACCTTTTCTCCCTGTTATACCTTCTTGTACATTTGTTTTCATATATACATATGTATGAGAGAGAACATGTGTTTTTTTTTTCTCCCCTTCCTGGCATTGTGTGACCTGGCTTAACATAGATTCTAAGTCTATCCATTTTTCTGCARATTTTATGATTACATTTTTATTTAGAGTTGAATAATATTCATCTGACATTTTCACTGTCCCTTTATTGGTGATGAACAACTATCTTGGTTTCAATTCCTTGCACTCGTGAATAAAGTAACTGTAGCTCTGTGCAGATAGCTCTATGGGAGCATAAGGAATTTTATGGGCATATGTTCAGAAGTGAAACAGCTGAGTATCATAGTTTTATTTCTACTTTTTTGCTGTTTGGTTTGTTTTTTGGTTTTTCGAGACAGGGTTTCTCTGTATAGCCCTGGCTGTCCTGGAACTCACTCTGTAGACAAGGCTGGCTTCAAACTCAGAAATCTACCTGCCTCTGCCTCCCAAGTGCTAGGGTTAAAGACGTGCGTCACTACTGCCTGGCTTTTATTTATTTATTTATTTATTTATTTATTTATTTATTTATTTATTTTGCTTATTTGCAAGTTTTTACAATAAAGTTTATAAAAAGTTTGGAGTGGGACTTGGTGTAAAGATGATTAATTTAGTATAAAATTTTTATTAGTATATTATAAAATTAACTGTACTTTCACAGTTCTTTATGTAGATTCTTTTAACCATCACCACAACAGTTCCATTGCTCCCTCAGATTCACCTTTGCTAGTTACCTTCTTTTTTGAGACAGGGTTTCACAGGGTAGGTCTGGCTGGTCTAGAACTTGCTATGTAGATATGGCTGGCCTCCAATTTACAGAGGTCCACTTGGCTCTGCCTCTGGAGTGCTAGGATTAAAGGACTTGAGCCATCACTCCTGACGTTTGCTAGTCCTTTGTAGTGAAACTTGCCTTCCACTAATTCTTGCAACCACTGATTTACTCTCCTAGTAGTTTTACATTTCAATGCCATACAAGCTGAATCAACAGTTTCTAATCTTCCGAAGCTGTTCTTTGAATGAGCATAATGTCTATGAACTGTGTTGTGTGTATCAATAAATTGTTTATTTTATTGCTAAGTAGTATTGCATCCACTTAAGGAAAGCTGGTTTGTAGTTTGTGGGGACATTTGTGTATAGGGTTGGTTTTATGTTTTGTTTTTGTTTTTTAACATGTTTTAACTTTTCAGCAGCAAAAATTTCAAAGTGAGAATACTGGGTTAATGATTAACTTTATAAGGAACTGTTAAATTATTCCCTCAAATGGGCTGCACCTTATTGAATTTTAACCTGCATCATTGGAGAATTGCTTAGCAGCCTCACAGAGAGTTGATAGTCTCAGTTTTGTTCTAGTCATTGTAATAGATTCATAGCGGGGGGGGGGGCTCACTACACTTTTAATTTCCATTTCCCAAACAACTCATGATATCGAATATATTTTAATTATCCTTTTAGAATTTTCTCTGTGAGTGGGGTGGCAGTGGTATGTGTCTTTAATCCCAGCACATGGGAAGCAGAGGCAGGTAGAGTTCAGGCCCAGCCTGGTCTACAGAATGAATCACAGGGCAATCAGGGCTACACAGAGAAACCTTGTCTTGAAATGCCAAAATAAATAAGTAAAGATAAAAATTTCATTTTGTGTGTACTGTGTATATGAATGTATGTAGTGTGTGCACGTGTGTGTGTGTGTGTGTGTGTGTGTGTGTGTATGCAGATGTGCTCACCTATATGATTGTGTGTGGAGGTTGATGTTGGGATGTCTTCTTCAATACCTTTTTCCACCTTAAAAAATCTTTTAAAATTAGAATATAATTAGATCACTTCCCTTTTCCCTGCACCTCTTCCCATGCCCTCCCCTCATTCTCTCTTTCTCCCTCTCCTCCCTCCCTCCCTCCCTCCCTCACCCTTATGTAGTCTGCTTATTGTTTGTGTGTATGCTTTCAGGGATGACCACTTTGTATTGGATAGCTAATGAAGGGGTTCATTCTGAGAGAGACTGATTCTTCCTCTCTCAGCACCCATTAGTTGCCTGTAGTTTGTTGTCTAGGAGTGTGACCTGTGATATTTTCCCCTTTGGTTTTAGCATGTCTGTTGGTATTGTTATAGTTCAGGCTTTGCTTAAGCAGCCATGTTGTTGAAGTATCCTGGATGTAGCTTCCCTGTCATTTCTGTGAGACAATCTCAAACAGCAGATCAGTCCTCTGGTTCTTACAGTCTTTCCACTCCCCTCTTCTGTGATATTCCCTGAGCCTTAGGTGAAGGAATTGTGCTATCTGTTGAGATTAGGCTCCCTATGATCTGTTGAATATTTATTTACCTATCTATCTAATACATATAGTCCTCTCTTTCTCTTCCTCTATGTCTGATTGTGTGTATATGTATGTGTGTTTATCTATGTATGTATTTACCTGTGTGTATGTGTTTGTATTTGTGTATATGTATGTGTGTATGTATTGTAGGTCTGTGTATCTCCATATATGAGTGTATTTGTGTGTATGTATATGTATATATATATATGCTAGTGCATGTGTATATGTATATGTGGGGTGTGTGTGTGTGTGTGTGTGTGTGTGTGTGTGTGTGTGTGTATCTTAAGTGAAATTATGCTACCTGGCCTAACAGTGTTCCCAGCAAAAGCCATAAACTCTATAAGAAAAGCCCTAGTATTAGGCATTAGGCATGGGAAACCTCTGTTCAAGATGTTGGTTAGAGGAGTCCAGGTAAATCTCAAAACAAAATAGGCTATTGCTGTTTCCCTTGGTTGCCTTTCAAAGATTGATGGTAAGTCCCTATTGTTGAAGACACCACACAATTCGGGCAAAGGAGTTGGGAGATTCAAGCTATAACTTACTTGAAAACCTCTTTTGTGCAGTCTAATTTCATAGTACCAGGAGGTACATACTATGTAAGGTGCCAAGGGAGGGGAGTCCTGTCTAAGTGTGATGCTTATGATTTATAACAGTAGMCAGCGTGGTAGGATATCCTTAAAGATGCAGCACTCGCACTCATATCTGAGTGGTAAACAACAGCTATCTAATTGGACTATGGCCCAGTTAACATGAAGGAAATCATGCCTGCTATTAGAAACACAGTCAACTGCCCTGGAATAGCAAAGCCATGGGCATTGGAGAACCTACTACTACTACTTTACTAGACCAACATTATTTTTAACTTCATTCTAAAATTTCTTTATACCTAAAGGTAAGTGTATTACTTGCACTACATACAAAAAGCTTCTTGTTGCAGCAAATGAACACCATTACAGAAATTCACCTTATCTTTTGAGACAGGATCTCACTGAACCCAAAGTTTACAGATCTTTGCCTGCCTTTGCCTCCTGAGTGCTGAGTTTAAAAGCATGTGCCATAATACCTGGCCAGGTTCATTATGCATTCTCTCTATGCTTTTCTTTGACTATTGATTTAAAAGTGTATTGTTTCAGTTTCTTGTTTACTATTTTATAGTCCATGTATTTTTCAGAACAAAGGTTGTAGATATTGTTGGGCACAGTTGTATTAGTTTTTAAAAAGTGAAATTTATTTTAGTGTATCTCTGCATAATCTGGGGTTTACAAAAAATTTTCTCTGGTTTTACATTTGGCATTTAGCATAGGACGAATTTTGATATTTTTATTAAATCAGGTGAGTTTTTTGTTTTGCTTAGAGATGTCTTGTTTTTTAGCCCTATTTATTGAAAATACTATTCTTTCTCTATTGAATTGCATTTGCTCCTATAACAAAAATCAGCTTACCGTAATCCTGTGGGTTTTTACTTGGTTCCATTGATTGGTCTCCTTTGCTCATTCTACATTGCTTTGTTTCTGTGTCAAGGTAAGATTTATAATCTAATAGTTTGAAAATCCAACTTCGTTTTTATTTTAAAAATTCTCTAGCTTTTCTTTTTCATGTATTTTTCCATCTGAACATTAATTATCTTGTCTTTGTTACAATTCTAGTAAAGATTGTAACTTGATTTGTGTTAAAGCCAGAGAACAATTTGGGAGACCTGTTGAGTCCTTGCATTATGAATATAATACATCTTTAGACTTCTTAACTTAATCTTTGGTGTCTTCTTAGCAGCATTTTATAGTTTTCAGATATCTGATATTTCATGGTTTTAGAGCTATTCTGTGATTTTGTTTAAATTTAATGTCTAATTGATTCACAGTATAGACAGATCAATTTTTATATGTTGATTTTTCTTAAATTATTCATTATAGAAGCTATTTTATAGATTCCTTGTAATTTTCAAATGCAATAATCATATTGCTTTGCAAATGAGGACGGTTTTATTTCTTCCTTTGTTACACACACACACACACACACACATATGCATGCTTGTATCAATTTTCTTGTTTTATTATACTGGGTAGGAGTTCCAGTATACTGCTAAATAACAGTTGTGAGTGAAAAACACCATTGACTGTTCCTGCTCTTAGGGGAAATGCACTCAAAATGTTTTCCCATTAGGTAACACCAGGCTTTAGGTTTTAAATATCCTTTAACAAGTTGAAGAAGGTCGCTTCATTACCAGTATCCTGAGGTGTTTTTTTTTTTTTTTTTTTTTTTATCATGAACGAGAGTTACAATCTGACAAATATTTTTTAATTGACTAATAAGCTCATTCAGCTTTCCCCCAGTAGCTTGTTATTTTTAAGGCAGTTTTCATTGATTTCCAAATATTAATTAATCTTAAAGAGATAGCTCCCAACTTGGCTTTGACTGCATGCTTTTATTTCTTTTTTCTTTTCTTTCTTTTTTTTTTTTTTAAATTCAGTGTTTCTCTCCTTGCCCATTCTAACCTTGAATTTACAATGTAGCTCAGGTTGGCCTCAAACTCACAGCAATCCTATGTCTCAAGCTCCTCAAGTGCTGTGATTGGAGTGCAAGCCACCATTCCTAGCTTCATTTATGTATTATTGAACTGGACCTATGAGTGTCATGTTGAAGACTTTTCTCTGCTTCATGAAGAATATTGCTCTATATTTGTCTTGTTTGGTTTTATTGTCAAGGTAATAATAAGCACATAAAATGAGTTTTGACACCTTCCTTTTCTGGCTTCTGGAATAAATCATGTAGAGTGCTATTTCTTAAATGTTCGATAGAATTCAGTGCTGCAACTAAAAACATTTTTGCAAAGATAAAGATGAACTTTTCACAACTATACTACTAAATATAATAGTAATATTATAGAAATATAATAGAAAACATTGTTTAAAACTTAGAAACCATAGAATCATAAGGACTTAGTATCTCTCAAGTCACAACTGAGATCATTATTATTAATGTTTAGAAGTTTTTCTTTCTTTTGTGTACATACTTTGTGTGTGGGGGGGGTTGTGTGTTTGTTTTTTTGAGGCAGAGTTTCTCTGTATAACAGAGACTTAGCTTTTCTGGATCTTGCTTTGCTGTCTTTGAACTCAGAAATCCACCTGCCTCTGCCTCTGCCTCTGCTTCCCAAGTGCTGGATTAAGCTGCATACAAGTGTATACTGATGTAAATATTAAAACCTTGGGAATCATGTAATGAATGCCATCTTGCTATGGGCTCAGTATAGTTGCTTGATTATATTGTATGTATATCCCATAATTTTCCATAAACATTATTATCATCAACATATATATTATTGAACATTTAATTATACTAATAGCTTTTCTGTATTTTTTCCTGAAAGCTATTTTATAGATATTTAAGGAGTTGAATATTCAAGAATCTTTGTATGTATTGCAAATTGTTTTTTAAAAAGGATACAAGTTTTTATGTGGATTTTTAAAGTGTATTTTCACGTCTGGAACTCTATACCTGCATTATAAACATTGTAGCATGTTTGCGTTTGTCATGATGTACTTTAGAATGCCAAAGGATGAAGAATGCTGTTTAGAAATCTTCATCAAGTGAATGTATTTCTGGCATAGGTAAGCACATCTGTGGCAGTGTTAGTAGACAAGTTGAAGCTTTAAAATTACAAATGTACAAAAATGCTAGTAAGAAGTTAGCTGGATCTTAGTCATGTAACCTGTGGTCCAAAAGAGCATAATGTTACGCAGTGTCATTTTATTTATCATAGAGTACATATCATAGAGTCTTATAGGGTAGAATTTTAATGAAGTTGTGACAAATGGTTTGTGAAGTTGCCTGGTAAAAGCAGAATCTAAATACAAAGAATATTGTGTTTTCAGGCAGTGAGAGACAAAATACAGTTTGCACAATCCCTGGTTATGGGATGTTTAATAAAGTTATTTTATGCACTTTGTATTGCAGGTGTTGTTCTAGGCTCTAGGGATAACAAAGAATAGTCACAGGTTTTTTGTTTGTTTGTTTGTTTGTTTTTTTAAACAGATCTAGCCTCGTTTATTTGTAAAAACAGCATAGGACATTGATCATCTGCAAATAGTGTGTGGGTAGGCGTGTCACAGCAGTTYGTCTATCTTCCACACTGGCCTCTTCTAGGGGTCTTCACAGGGGCCTAGGCACCTTTGAGAGTCTRATCTGGAGCTGGAGCCTGGGCCTTAGCTGGAGCTTTGGCTGGCAGAGCCTATGCCCTTTGGCCATGTAGCTTTGAATCTGCTTCCCAAGCTTGGGGTGAGCCGTGAAAGCCAGGCTGCTGATTACGACTGGGGCCCTTTGGCATCTTGGGCTTGATGGCCTGAGGCTTCACTAGGGCCTTGATGGCCTTTGCGTGCGTACTTACTGCCTTTGCATTGTTAACCTGCATCTTCTTCAGGCCTTTCTTGTGTTTCTTGGCAAAGAGCATGTTCCTCAGGAACTTAGGCTCAACCCCCTTAAGAGATTCGTAACTCTGTGACCGGAGTTTCTTGATACCATTTCTGTGCCATTTGCAGAACTGGTTGTGTGTGGTGTGGTTCTTGGATTTGGCCATGTCTGCATGGTAACTGGCAGCTCCCGCAGCACCTGGGACAGGAAGGGAAAGAGCTAGTCACAGTTCTTGTCTTTATGGTATATATACTCTAGAGGGGGAAAACAGAATATTTAAACATATAATGCAATATGGGCTGCTACTGCTGGAAAAGGCGTACATTATGACAATGGAACCATAGATGTTCTTTATTAAACTTAGACAGTAAGTACATAGAATTTGAAATAGGTGCTAAAGCACTTATTTCACTCTGGTGTGGTGTGTAAGTATTCATTTTTTTGTAATTTGTGTAAGTATACACATAATAAATGTGCCTGTATCTTAGAATTTAAATGTTAGGTATGTTTTTACGGTTGTTCTTGCTTACACTTTTTATGTCAGTTCTTATGCAGGCTTAAATATAACAGTCTACCTTAAGGAGAAGCTTTATTGTAGATATGCACAAAATAAGTTAATTTGATACATAAGCAGTATGTGTGTGATTTTTAAAGTATGATTTTAAATATGGAACATTTGAATTTGTACATGTAAAATACTGCAATTTCCAGCTAAATTGAAAAGTGAATGTTTCCAGGATTCCCAAAAGTATGTTATGTAATCTAGCAGGCACCATTTATTTGCAAGTATTTAGCACTTAAAGCATGCCTATTTGAATTTGAGACTGCTGACCATAACWATAACGACAAATCTGAAATACTTCCTTTATGGTTTTGGGATTTTATTTCCTTCTGCTTCATCTACTAAGCCCCTGGACCTGAATTTCAGCTATTTGATATGAAAATGTAAAATTAAAAATGTGTCACATTTAAATATTAAACATCTTGGGTTAAGTATGTTAACTTTAGCCATTTCTGTTTTGTTTTTGTGTGTATAAGTCGTAGACATTTAAAAGTATACATATGTTACTTTGACTATATTTCTGTTAGATAGCACTGACCTCAAGTGTCTCTTCAGGGTTTYAGAATTCTTTAGAATGTAATGCCAGGCATCATAGCTCATCTCTGTAATCCTTTGATTGGAAACAGAAGGATCAGTAATTCAAATGCATTTCTTAGCTACATAGCAAGTTTGAGGTCACCCCGGACTATATAAGATCCATGTTAAAACACAGAAACAGAACAGAACAACATGTGAAGGTTTGGGCACAGCCTCAGTTCACGTTATGTCTCATGAATTCTCAGGGCAGTAAGTGTGGGAATTTGGAAAACATCCTTACTATCGCATTACCTCTGCAGCTTTTTTAAACCTATTAAAAGTCAGTTTACATGTAGTTCTTTTCTTTGTAATTACAGTGGTCTTATCTTATTCGTCTAGCAGGTTTATAAACTTGAAGACAAAGGTGACTGTATCTCTTGTAAAATGCATATTATATTGTGAGTGGTTGTAAACACTTGTTGGCTTGAGCAGGTGTTAAAACACAATCTTCTACAGTCTTTTTTAGTCGCTCAAAAAAGGGAGAAATCTTATGTCTATAATGATTTTTTAGGTTGAACCATATATATGCAATTGTTCAATTTTATATAGATAAAATTGGCGAATTTTATCTATAAAAATGGCAGTTTCAAGCAACCTGGTGCTAGTTGTTGGGAATTGGTTCTAGTGCTTTGTCTTAATTTGGCTTCCTCATGCTGAGGGTCCCTACCCCTAGCTGTCTTCGATTGGTAATAAAGAATTGGTGTACAGCTGATGGCTGGGCAGGGAGATGGAGGCAGGACTTTTAGATTATGTGGGCAAGRACCAAGGTAGACAGTGGAGGAGGAAGGAATCCATGACAGGGGAGCAAGGAGAACAGACTTAAAGACCCACTGACATTATAAGATTCTGGGAAAGTGGCCCTAGGGGCCATTCCCCTGATTGGGTCTGGGGTAGCAGAGATGAAGTATGGATTTAGCAATTATTAATTCAGGAATACCGGAGGGGAGTGTGTGCTAGCCATGGGGAGGTTTAGAAGTGCTCAGCCATTGAGCAAGTCAAGGCATATCAAAATTAGCTGCCATGTGTGTGTTTTTTCATTAGTGAATCCAGAGAGCTCTTGGGTGAGTGCAACACATGCACAACCCACTGAGAGCATCAAGCAGTTTAACTGTTCATTGCTACACATGTGACAGAGGAAAAGTAAAAAAGAGAAATGGAATTGTAAAGAAGTCTGATTTATAGAAAAGGGACTGCGTTTTCAGTTAGATTGGAAGTAGGGTCACATTAAGAGAATGTGGAGCTGGCAAAAAGAAGGAAAAGGTTTTGGGTGCATGCTATAAAGGAATATAAGGCCAGAGAGTCAGGGAAAGATGAATAAGACAGTATTTCAACATACAGCAATGACCAGGGCTGAAGAAAGGCATGAACATGGAGAGGATAAGCTCATGCGAAAGAGTGCTATAGGATTAATTTTGATTAAGTAATTAATTGGTTCAGAGGCTGAGTAGATGAAGCAGAAGGAAATAAAATCCCAAAACCAGAGGAGTGAAGTATTAAAAAAAGAGAAAGCTTTCTGAAAAGACTGGAAAGGATGAGGTATGAGAGTGCTAGATTTCACTCTCTTGAGTTCGAGTTATAAAGGAACTATTTCAGATTTGTGGTTATTGTTATGGTCAGTAGTTGTAGTCCCAATGTTGAGTAAATTCCTTGAAAATGTACAGATCAGAGATCATTGCATTTTTGTTATTCAAGAGTGTTTGGTGTTTTTTATAATACAAAGTTGGATGTGACGTAAATACTAGCCATTAGCTTACAGCCCTTTTACGGAGGGTGATGGATCTGTCATTGAGTTTGCTTCAGGTGGACCCAGTGTCCATTTGTGTTGTCAGCATAATTACTGAGTATTTTTTCAAACTAAAAAGTGTCTTGGCTTGCATAATTTTAATATTTAAGGTGTGTTTGCTGCACTGGAATGGAGTACTGTACAGCTGATAAAAATTAGGTAAAACTATATATACTGTCAGAGATACATAGTCAAGATACTATTCCTTGAGGAATACAGATTGGAGAACAATGTTATATGCTGAAAACAACAACAATAACAAAAAAAAAACAAACAAAAATCCCCAGCAAAGACGGGATCCCTGGGGCAAGATGGCTAGCTAAAGTGGCCAAATCAGAGCTCTGGATTCAAGGGAGAGACCCTGYCTCTATAAATAAGGTGGACAGCTGGTTGAAGACAGCATCCAACATCAACTTCTGATTGTTGCATATACACATATACACATGTATGCCCCCAAACTGTGCCCACACATGAACATGCAAACACATATGCATTTTCTATGTACTCATTCAAATAAAAGAATAACAATAGAAAAAGGGAACTAATGATTTTTCAGCAAATGTTGTAAATTTAATCATAAGCCATTGACTAATAAAACATTTATTAATAAGCTTTAATTTTAGTATGAGATTATATATAGTTGGTTGGTCCTACATAAATGGCATTATATNGAGGTTGGGCAGCCTGACTTGAGAACCCATGCTCTTACTGACTCTCTTATAGTTAGAATATTGAAATGACCTTACAGACTTAGGATTTAAACATTACTTACTTACTTTGTGGTGCYGTTTTGGGGGTCTACCTGCAAAAAGTATGTCACTGGAGGTATGCTATTGAAGATTGTACCTAGTGCCTGGYTCCTCCTGTCTGTCTTTGCATTCTATATACCACATTCTGGCTATCCAAGGGCTTGGTGTCAAGCAGCCATGGAGGAAACCCTTTGAAAGCCTGAAGCCATGAACCAAAGTAAAGCTTTTTCCCCTTAAAGTATTTTAGTGATGGTACCATAATTTACATAACCATCTTGCTAGTTAAAGATCTAGTCCATAGGTCTTAAAATCGGAAACCCAGAAGTTTTTATTTAACAAACTTGTGCCTCATATATGCAGGATCTTTATTTTGGGCACTGTGGGTTTTGGTGCACATAGATTTAGTTTTTACAACCCAGTATTGTTTAATCTTATATATTTAACATTTCTGAAAGGATGGATATTAGGTGGAGATTTCTTTATACAGTTGGAGATTTTTCCTTTGGATCTCACTATTTTAGTGATGTATTCCTTTACAAAGTACTATCATTGCTATTATTTTGGATTTTACGTACTCATTTGTCAGTATGTGTGTATGCATGTACATACAGGTATGTGTGGAAGTTGGAGAATAACTTTCAGGTGTGGTTTCTGTTGTTGTTTTTTCCCAGTTTCCATTGAGTAATCTTGCACTTCTGCTGATCTATTAAAACACAGCACTAACTTGGACATTTACTTGATGACAGTTTGTTTGAAAGGAGCATTATTTACCATTCTTGAATGTCGTTGCTGTTTGGATTGCATATTGTCACTTCTGTACCCAGTTTTCTCAGTATTTGTATTATGTTTGTATTATCCTGTSTTTATGCTTTGAGTCATATTTTCACACAAAATGAATTCAATTACTATAGTATAAAATACCCTATTAGTTCTTATATTTAAAAATCTTACAAGTGTCATCATTTCCTTTTATTTCTCAGCTTCACCTATTTTATATTAAAATGGCACACTTGCTAAAATCAGTAAACCTGTATCAGTACATGGTTTTTGGCTAAAGCCTATACTTCCTTCATATTTCTTGTTTTTACATATTGTCCTTTCTATCTCAAATCTTACCCAGCATCTCATACTATATCTTGTAGTTGCATTTCTTTAGGTCTTTTGAATGAGGCTGTATGTTTCCTGTATTTTGATGAACATGTCAGTTTTAAGAAGCTGATCAGGTATTTTATGGTTTCCCACTCATGGGCTTTGTCTGATGATTTTCTCATGATTAAGCTGGAGTTATTATTTGTGAGGAAAAACACAGAAATAAAGTACCAACAATTATCATCACACAATTTCAATGTGCTTTATAGTAAGTGAATCTCCTCAGTTTCAGGAACTTTCTGAAGGCTGTTTTGAATTGTTTACCTTTTGCCTTAAGGATATTCCCTCTAGATAGAATGTTTCACTTTTAGCAGAAATTACTACACATCAGTACTTCATTGTATTCATAGTTGAATAGTATTGTAATATACTGTGAACATAACACATGATATTTATTGATCTATTGGTGGATACTGGTTTATTTCCATGTTTATACTTGGGCTAGTAGTATAAGCAATGCTGATATGTACATTCTATTTAGTTGTTTTTGCAAAGAATGCATTTGTTAGAATTAGAATTTGCATAATTGTTTGTTTTATATTTAAGTTTTATTGCCCTGACTTTTTTCTTTTCTTTTTTAAAGATTTATTTATTATATTTACATGAATTAGCTGTCTTTAGACACACCAAAAGAAGGCATCAGATCCTATTACAGATGGTTGAGTCACCATGTGGTTGCTGGGATTTGAACTCAGGACCTTTTTTTTTTTTTTTTTTTTGGATATATTCTTTATTTACATTTCATTTCCCTCTTTCCTGGTTTCGCCGCCCCCCCAATGTCCCATATGTCTTTTTACCTCTCCTCCCCCCCATCCCCCCATTCACCCCTTCCCACATCCCTGTTTTTGTACTCTCCTACACTGCTGCAATGGGTCATTCCAGAACCTGGGTTCGCCCCTTCCCTCCTGTC
>BDUI01001446.1:111787-125444 GCA_002335545.1 Apodemus speciosus
CCTTTTGGGTCTGAGTTACCTCTCTTAGGATGATATTTTCTAGTTCCATCCATTTGCCTGCAAAACTCAGGATGTCCTCGTTCTTAATAGCTGAGTAGTCCATTGTGTAAATGAACCACATTTTCTGTATCCATTCTTCTGTCATGGGACATCTAGGTTGTTTCCAGCTAATGGCTATCACAAATAAGGCCGCTATGAACATAGTGGAACATGTGCCCCTGTGGCATGGTGGGGCATCTTTTGGGTATATTCCCAAGAGTGGTATATCTGGGTCTTCAGGTAGATCTATTTCCAGTTTTCTGAGGAACCTCCAGATTGATTTCCAGAGTGTTTGGACCAGTTTGCAGTTTCACCAGCAATGGAGGAGTGTTCCTCTTTTTTCACATCCTCTCCAATATGTGTTGTCACCAGAGGTTTTGATCTTAGCCATTCTGATTGGTGTTAAGGTGGAATCCCTGAGGTCATTTTGATTTTCATTTCTCTGATCACTAAGGACTTTGAACATTTCTTTAGGTGCTTCTCAGCCATTTGAGATTCCTCAGTTGTGAAATCTCAGTTTAGTTCTATACCCCATTTTTTGATTGGGTGGTTTGGGTTTTTGGTGATTAGCTTCTTGAGTTCTTTATATATTTTGGATATTAGCCCTCTATCGGATGTGGGGTTAGTAAAGATTTTTTTCCTGATCTGTGGGTTGCTGATTTGTCTTATTGACTATGTCCTTTGCCTCACAGAAGCCTTCCAGTTTCATGAAGTCCCATTTATCAATTCTTGATCTTAGAGCATGAGCCATTGTGTGTGTTCACATGCACACATGCACAAGATGATGTGCATATCTCAGCATGGACTTGTGCAGAACAGAGGTCAACATTGGGCGTCTCCTCTGTCACTGTCTATCTTAGTTTTAAAGACAGGTGTTTTCACGGAGTCTAGAGCTTCCTGTTTTGGCTAGACTGGTTAGCATGCAAGTTCTGGGGATCACCAGGCATGTTTTGTATTGCCAGATTTTGTGTAGATGGTAGGGAGCTAAACTTAGATCCTTATGCTTGTGCTGCAAGTAAGCACTTTACTCTCTGATGTCTTCTCAGGCTAGAAAATATTTCTTATAAAAAATTATAAAGTCAGATAGAAGGGAATATTTGGAAATGTGATTGTTATCCCCAGTGGTTGCTTGTAAGTCAAGAGGATGAATACACTACTAGGAAAATGTGCAAAAATATATATTGAGTTTATTAAAAGTGCAAATAACTCACAAAAGGATATTTTATTTACAGTGAATCATTTCAGTTTTTTTTTTTTTACCTGTTTTATATTGTTTGGAAAACTTAACTTTGAACAAAAAGAACTTTTACTCCATTGTGGAGTTTCCAATTAGATTTTTATTAGCTATTCATATTATCTAATAGGGCTTATCACAAGTTTTTTTWAAATAAGCTATTCTAAATGAGTCTTTTTTTAAAGTAAACTTTATTTAGACATCAGTGGTGTATCATATTCAGCAATGATCTGAAATTAATCTTTGAACATGTTGTATATCCTTGCAGAAATAACAGAAGAAATTTTTATTTCGCTTGTCCTTTTTTGTTTTTGTAGGAGCCAGTGTTCGAACATTCACTCCATTTTATTTTCTGGTGGAGCCAGTAGACACACTCTCAGTTAGAGGCTCTTCTGTTATATTAAATTGCTCGGCATATTCTGAGCCTCCTCCAAATATTGAATGGAAGAAAGATGGAACTTTTTTAAACCTAGTATCAGATGATCGCCGCCAGCTGCTCCCAGATGGATCTTTATTCATCAGTAACGTGGTGCATTCCAAACACAATAAGCCCGATGAAGGTTTCTATCAGTGTGTAGCCACTGTTGATAATCTTGGAACTATTGTYAGCAGAACAGCCAAGCTCACAGTAGCAGGTAAGTCCTGTTAAGTGATTTAATTGGATTTTCTTTGTTTATAAGATCTAAATCTAAATAAAACCAGCATGCTGTACTTTTCACTTAATTGGTAATAAGTCATTTAGGATGCCGGTTGTGTATATGCTCTTGTTTATGAGACTGTACTCATTTGCTTAGGGTTATGTAGAATAAACTGGTGCTTTTTGTGTGATTTTTTTTTTTTTTTTGTCTGTCTGAAGGTTCAAAGTTGCTATCAGGTTTTTCTTTTTAACTTGGAAACAGAGGTAGTTCTGTTGGAAAATTATGTCTTTAAAAGCTACTCATAATAACCAGTGTACCTTACTAAAACTTTAGTAAGCCAGGTTCCCGGTGGTAGGTTTAGTGGACAGCAAAGAGAAAAGAGATGATAAGAGGCTGTAAAAGAGATTGTTAGAGCATGCGTTATAAGCAGAAGTCTGGTGTGAATGGTATTATAGAGGAAGTCAGTACATTAAACTTTAACTAAGAAATAGGCAGTATTTATTTAGAAAAATATAGTGTTCTTAACATATCATTATACAAGGCAGACTGAAAGCAGGAACTTGTAAAAAGAGGAATATTAACTCCTTTTCTAAGGATCTCTGTTAAATGATGGCAAATGTAAGAGAAATTCATCTCTAGAGAGATAAGATGTGTTTACTAAAGATGTATTCTCTAATAGGGTTCCTTGAATGTCAGATGGAGTCATCTTGTGACGGGCCATGTTGTCTCACTCACCTGGGCCTGCTGCAGGTGTGTGTGGACGGGCCTGACAGGGTTAGTCATCTCCTCCTTCCCACTCTCATGCTCACTCACTCAGAGCTGCAGTTCTCAACCCTTTCACAGGGGTTGCCTAAGACCAGAAAACACAGATACTTACATTACCGTTCATAACAGGAACAAAATTACAGTTATAAAGTAATGACAAAAATAACATCATGGTTGGATGTCAGCATAATATGAGGAACAGTATTAACAGTTTGGTTCTTAGCATTAGGAGGGTTAAGAACCACTGAATTAGAGGATGATACCACCTTTTTATCTTTAGAGTCAAATACTCAACACTTATATGGGTATGACTTAATACTGCAGTAATCATCCACAATCACAGATTGGAGGTGGAAAAATAAAAATGGGGGGACACAATATAACCCCACAGAATTTTCTCTTCTCCCCTCCCCCATCCTTTCTACAGTGTGTATAAGTAGATTGGTGTACTGACTTCCTCTGTAATGTCATTTAGGCCAGGCTTCTGCTTTTCATTTATGCTCTAACGTGTCTTTTCTGGTCTCTTACTCATATCCCTTTTCTTTCAGCTGTGCACTAAACCCCACCCCCCAGAACCATTGTATCCTGCCTCCTGGTTTTTCTGTATTAGTCCAGTTTCTCTTCCCTGAGATGACCCTTGACTTTCCTTACCAAAGTCTGCCCCTGCTAGCTGGCCTGCCGCCTCACTGTGCTCTCCTTCCTCTAGTCTCACACTGGGCTCGGAGCACTCTCATCATTCTGTAACATAGTCAGTACCTAAGTTTCTTAATCATAGAACTCTTGATTTCTCTTATGAGCTTGCATCCAGCTCTCTAGCCTCATTTCTTATCATTCTGCTAGCTACTCCCTTCTCCCACCGCCTCCATTTTAGCCATTTTTAACACTGTCCCTACCAAATGTTGAGTTCCTGTTCAAATAGTCTCTATTTTTTGGCCTTTCCTCCTGTTTTCTCCACTGACAGTTAAAGGCTACCTGTTTGCTTATATATGTGTAACTAAAAAGGTACCAGTTTTACATTTCCTTAAAATGTTAGCCAGAAGTACCATATGACCAGTTTTCAAGAGAATTGAGAACATTCATCCACACAACAATGTACATGACTACTATTCATAGCAGCACTATTCATAATAAATAAAAGGTGGGAATAACCTAAATGTCTACCAGATGAGGATTAGATAACCACAATAGGAAATATCCATATAGTGGACTATTCTTTATCAATAAAAAGGAATGAAGTCATAATGTAGTATGTCTTCATGGATGAACTGTAAAAATATTGTGGTAAGTTAAAGACCCTGGTCATGAATGACTATGCACTGTTTAAATTCATATATACAAAGTGCCCAGAATAGGGAAATGTATAGAGAGAAGAAAATAGGTTCGGTTTTCTAGGGCTGAGTACCTGACAGCAAATGGGAAATGAATGCAGCAGTGGAGGGGATACAAATGAATAGTTTCTTTAAGGAATGCTAAAAGGGTTAAGGTATAGAGTTGATACACAGCTCTGTTCATACTGAGTTGTGTACTTCAAGTGGGAAACTTCATGGTTTATTCATTAAAGTGTAACTTCATTTATAAGTTATTCATTAAAAAGTGTTTTCAAAAATCATTTTAAAAAGATACTGCCAAATTAGCCATTTTAAAAGACTACAAATATATTTGGTTGCAAGCAGAACTAGTTTTAGTCATGGCCAGAAAACAGGGAAATTTTCAAAAAATATTAAAGAAATAGTTCATAAATTTTAAAAATGAAGGTGCACTTCCCTGGGTTGTCTTATTTCTACACCAATGACAGTTGTTTTGTCTGTAGAGTAGTGTGGCTATATGTGTTTCGTGCTCAAAGGTTAGGGAATGGTGTGGTCTAAACACAGACAGCATTGATCGATTCATACCAATTCCATGTCTCACTCCCACTCTTCCTCTCACTCTGCAGAGGCAGCAGGAGCACGGGAAGCTGAGGCAGCCTTTGCCTGGATACGCCACTTACTAGTTGTTACATCTGCTTTCCCTGTTCAGAACTCTGAACTTTCTTGTCTTAGAAATCCCCATATGTTATCACAGGCTTATGCTTTTGAAAGTTATTTTCACAAGACCTCTAAAAGTCTTTTTGGTTAAAAACCTAGAAGACAATTCTTCCTTTGATTTGTTAAGTTCCCTCCACCTAGCTTTATTAGATTCTGTTTTTATCTTTGTTAGTTACTTTTTTCCTGATTTTTGTTTCTTTCTTTACTGAATAGATATTTGAACTATTTTATATTTAGTGCTTTCCTTTAAAAATCTCCTTGATATAAAATAAAGGAAAATACATAGCAGGACTAGAAAGCTTAGGTGTTATTATTTGGACTAATTCACCATCATAAAATATGCCTAGAATAATTGTTCATACTCTATTTCCTAGTCTTTACAGAAACATTTTGTTGTATTCTGAGCACATTAGAATTACTTGTAAGGTACTGGTATTAAAATATGGTACTTCAGTGTTTAGATTCCAGGCAGTGTGTCATATGAATTACTTAGGTTAACTTCTTTAATCACACTGAGGTCTGTTAGTTTTCATTTAACTGATAAAGAAACTGAAGCTTAGAATCAGTAACTTACCACCTTTATATAACCATAAAAGTTGGAGTTCATTTAAGTTCAGGATTGAACTCCAGTGGCTAACTAACGCTCTTAGCCATTATGTTCATCTGAAGAATATTTTAGAACTTCAGCAGTTTCAAACTTAGAGGGTAGATACAAAGATAGAACCAAGAAATCTCATGTGCTTTTACAACTTTTCACATCTCCTGGTTAACATTTTTCAATATCTACTTTGTCATTCCCTATCATAGTTTGGTTTCTATTACTGCTGCAAAACATGGACCAAAAGCAATTTGGGGAGGAAAGGGTTATTTCATCTTATACCTGTCAGGTCACATTCTCTCAGGTAGGGAATCAGGRTAGGAACTCAAGCAAGGTAGGAATTTGGAGGCAGGAACTTAAGCACAGGTCATGAAGAGTGCTGCTTCCCTGCTTGCTGCCCATGGCTTGTTTGTCCCGCTTCTTATAGCACCCAAGATCACCTGTCCAGGGGTAGTACYACCCACTGTGAGATAGGCCCTGCCACTTCAATCATTCATCAAGACAGCACCTCATAGACTTGCCAATGGGGCAGTTTTATGGAGGAATTTTCTCAACTGTGGTTCCCTCTTTGATAACTGTACCTTGTGTTAGGTTGACATAAAACTATCCAGSATATTACCCAAATACACATTTCCCCCTGAACCATTAAGAGTAGAAGGTGGTAGACATATTACTGTTATATCTGCCAGAATGTGTAAGTGTGAATTTCCTGAAAACAAGGACATTCTCCTAAATAACCCTAGACTTTCATCAGGATTAAAAAAATTGATGTAATACTGTCATTTAATATAGATTTCACAGATCTCGGGGCATGGGAGTGGGGTAGAAACCAACCTTTCTGGTTTAAGATCACGAATCATTTTATAATTATATTCTTATTCTCCTTTGATATATAATAGGGCCTCAGGTTTTTCTTATCTAATTTTGAGTTTGATTTCCTCCTGTGAAGAGATTGAGATTTTTCATTTTGGGGAGGAATACCATGGAAGGAGTATAGAGTCCTGAGTGTGGCACACCAAAGTGTATAATATTTTATTGCCGATATGTTTGTTTTATTACTCAAGATGATCTGTGTAGTATTTCTCTACTTCAAAGTAAGGTGTGTTTTTGTAATTAATGATTACTATTGGGGAAGAAATGTTTTGGTATTTTATAAATATACTATTTCTCATCAATTTTCACTAATAGTTATAATATCCATTGTAAGATTGTTGCCTAAATCAGTTGTTAGATAGAAGTTGCTGAATGCCTATTGTTGCTCCTAATTCGGTCGTCTCTATTGAGTAGACGGTTTTCTTCTACTCCACATGGTTGTTACTATTAACATGAGTCAACATATTCTTGTTTATGCTTTAATAATGTGATAGTGTCATTATTCTACAAACTTTTCAGTCTTGATTTCTGCATTAAGTAGTTCTTCCCCTATATTTTCAGGTTAAAACTTGACCTAATGACATCAAGTGAGAAACTGTCTTTATCTTGTCCTTTCCTAGTTTCTCTCTTAGAATCAGTCTCTAATCCAGGAACACTGGTTCCTTGCAGTGAGAATGATGCTTAGAAATCAAGACAAAGTCACCATTTGGATTTACTGTTAAAGAAGTGACATTGATTCAGGGCTAGGGAGTGTGTGTGTGTGTGTGTACTTGAATATTAGTACATGTTCATTAGTTATATACAAAACGCATATTTACCCACATCTCTATAGCTACATAGTTCTATATCTATAGTTAGACAGTCCTTAAGTCTACACTGAATACTTTCATTACGGATTATACCATAGCATTTACTCGACCCTTACCGTTTTCCACATTGCACCTTGCTTTTTCAGCTGTGAGGAATCTGATGTAAGTTATCCTTAATGCAGTTATTTATTAGCTATTTGCTTTGTATCTATGTATCTAGTCAGATTACACCATAAGTTGTGGCCACATTGCTGTCTTGGTGCTAGCCTATATGACTGTATTTTAGAGTAATATTTAATGACTTTATTTTTCTTTAATTGTTTAGGTCTTCCAAGATTTACCAGCCAACCAGAACCTTCTTCAGTCTATGTTGGAAACAGTGCAATTCTGAATTGTGAAGTTAATGCAGATTTGGTCCCATTTGTTAGGTGGGAACAGAATAGACAGCCCCTTCTTCTGGATGACAGAATTGTCAAACTTCCAAGTGGAACCCTGGTTATCAGCAATGCAACTGAAGGGGATGGGGGACTCTACCGCTGCATTGTTGAAAGTGGTGGGCCACCCAAGTTTAGTGAAGAAGCTGAATTGAAAGTTCTTCAAGGTACTAATCCATTGTCAGGACTGATGGTTTTATGTTTAATAGATAAAACTGTTCTTCTATAATTTTTTTAAATAAACACCATTAAAATGTGAGAAATACTACTATTAATATACTATGTTCAGTTTTTTAAAGAGATAAAAAGGATTGGGGAGCCATAAAAATCCACTGTTTAAAGCCAGGTGTAGTGGTGCACACCTCCAGTACTTGGTAGCAGAGGCAGGCAGGTCTTTGTGAGATCAAGGCCAGCCTGGTCTGCATAATGAGTTTCAGGAAAGCCAGAGCTTCATAGTGAAATCCTGTCTTAAAAAAAATGAAGAAAAAAAGAACCCCATTGTTTAGTTAACACCTTATTAGAAATTTATCTGAGGCTAGGTATGGTGGCACACACCTTTAATCCCAGAACTCAGGAGACAGAGGCAGGCTGATCTCTGAGTTCCAGGCCAGCCAAGATTATGCAGAGAGGCCCTGTCTTTAAAAAACAAAAATTAGCCAAATAAAATAAAAATGAAAATTTATCAGGATAGCTGTGCATGATGGCATAGACCTTGAGCCTTGAGGCATAGACTCCTGAGGTAGTATTCAAGCTCCTTAGAATCTAATCCAGGAAAACAAGGTTAATGATGGAACCATAACTTAGTACTTGAAATAAGAACAGAATTCTGGATATTTGCTTATTTAAGTACAAAGAGAGCTTTTCTTGATAGTCATTTGGAACATGGCCACCTTCTGTACTCCTACAGAGCTTTTGAGGTCATGTTGGTTAAAAGGGAATGGTCTTATTTTAATCACAAGCCTATTTCAGTGTTGGCTGCACAGGTGGGTACAGGTAAGTGTCAACCTTAGAAGCTAACAACTCAGCTGTTGGTTGGCTGACTTTTAAAGGCAGGGCTTGTCACTGATTGGCTTCTAGAAGTATATTCACTGAAATGAATTGTTACTCATCTGTTAGGTAGTGTTTACTTGTTACTATGACTACAAAACTATCATTAATTGGCTAGATAGGTTTAAAGACCACTTTGGTGGTTGTAACCATGACTAGAGAGAACCCCTCACCTGACATTGGGGATAAGAACTAAATCTCTATCTGAGAATGATCTTCTCAGATTTCAATATTAATAAATTGCTTCCCTTTTTTCAATAGGAGTGTGGCCATGTCATATGTCAGCAAGAGGACAATTATAAAAAGTGAACACACATGCTATATGAATATACTGGCATCTAGGTAGTTGCTACATTACAAAATCAAAGAATTAATAGATTAATTTTTTTGTTTTTGATGTTTTTTTCTAAGACAAGTCTCTGCATCTCTAGCTGATCTGGAACTCCCTATGTAGACCAGGCTGGCTTAACTTACAGAGATCCTCCTCCCTCTGCTTCCTGAGATTAATGGCATGCACTACTGTGACAGGCTTGAGAGACTAATTTAAAGAGATGAAAACTCAGACTTTTAGACATAATAGGTACAAGAAAAGAAAGAAGAGGGAGTCAGTAGGGAGAGACACACAACTAGTGAGCTTGTTTAGTCTCTGCTGTTTGTACCCTCATGTGATGTTATATAGATTCATGTTATGTGTTCCTCATTTGACCAGAAAGCACCATGTAAGCAGGAACTATCACTACATATCTCTAAGACTCCTAAGTAACCTACACAGTACAGTACTTCACTAGAAAGTACATGGGAAATGTTTGCTGTTCAAATGGAATTTTCTTGGGTTAGTTTTGCTTATTTTGTCACGTAAAGCCTCACAGCCTGAGTAGGAATTAGCTTTTCTTCATGGCTAAAGTTGTGAGGTGCTTTGTCTTTTACTTAATTACTTTCATTTAAATTCTTAGATCCCGAGGAAATTGTAGACTTGGTATTTTTGATGCGACCATCTTCTATGATCAAAGTCACTGGTCAGAGTGCAGTGTTGCCTGCCATGTGTTGCCTCAGGACTTCCTGCTCCAGTCATTAGATGGATGAAAAATGAAGACGTGCTTGACACAGAAAGGTAAATACTGCCTGCTTAAGAACCCTTCGTAGCCTTAGCTGACTCAAGTCTAATGCTATTTAGAATATATGTAAAAATGACTGCTTTGTTTAAGCACATTAGAATTTTCATGTCATCCTTTAAATGAATTTTTATGCTGTATCTTTGATATTTAAAGAAAAAGTGTGCTTTCCAGGCAGTAGGGGGTTGCTGCTGCTGCTGCTGCTGCTGCTGCTGCTGCTGCTGCTGCTGCTGCTGCTGCTGCTGCTGCTGTTTCTAAGCATCATTATACTTAGCTTATGGGGTCTCATCTCCCTAGAGTGTTGCATGAACTGCCAGATCTGACCAGTCTTACATGCACTGTGGTAGTTTCTTCCTTTGCTTAGTGTAGATAAATGCCTTCCTTCTTCCTGGGTGCTGGGAAGTTATCACACCTGGCTTTGTTTTGCTTTCTAAAGTCCTAACAAGTCATAAGCTATGTTCACACGTTATATATCTTCTATAAGGGCCTTCTCTGTTACTACTCATCTTCTGCATCCCTTGTTTCTTCCTTATGAAATGGGTAATTTTCCTTAGTTGTATTTTCTCAAGAAAACCTGGTGTGGTAGTAATGGTTCAATAGTTAGGTATGCTTTATTTTCAAAACATAGCTGTTTCAAGCATTGTAAATTTACTGGCATCCCTGGCTTCTACCCAGCATGCCCCTTCAAGGTATGATGACCCCAAAACATGTCTAGATATTGTCAAATGTACCTTCAGGAACAAAACCATCCCTGGTTGAGAATGACTCTTTCAGAGCAGTGTATAAATGTAATGCATGCCTCAGATATAAACTAATTTTCTGATAGCCATGCTAAAGCAATACTTATGTATGTAGCACTATTGCCAGTAATATAATACTTTATATGAGGTACCACTTAGAATGAAATGTAGTTCAGCATACCACAGCATTATGAAGGTATGAGCAAGATACAGAATGATTTTTATTTAATGGATAGAAGTAAGGATTTCTGTGATCTCTGCAAGACTTCAACAGTTATTGAATGATTTTTGAGGTACATTTCTAGGTCTTCAGAACCAAGTAGCAAAGAGAGTTTTTGCTTTTAGAGTAGAAGAATGAGAGAGTAATAGATATATAACATGTCAGATTATCATAAGTACTCTGAAGAAACTCAAGATACAGAATTCCAGTGTTTAGAAAGAGGCAGAATGGGGTTAATATTATATATGGAGTATTAGTTGTTCTCATAGAAAAATAATTCTCAGGGTGGCATCTAAGTGACCAGTATAAACAATATCATGGTAGGGAAGTTACGTTTCCCCATTTTTATTTGAAGATTTTTTTGACAGCAAGTGGTTTTTAATCCTATGTGAATATATTATGGTGAGTAATACTTCTATGAACTCTGCGGCTAAACCAGGAAACTTTGAAGACAAAGATTTTTTTTTCTGCCTCTAGTTCTCTAGGCACTTAAATACTTAAGATTACGTCGAGGAAAGTCTGAGAAATGCTGCTTTGTTGTGTTACTGTCTCAGAGAACTTCAGGACTTGAGGAGATTGCGGTGTCAGTACTCTCCATCCTGGCCTCTGTCTAGGGAGGCCAAGTGTTCAGCAGTGTGTTTTTGGCTGAATTACTTAGTGTAAGATGAGAAAACAAAATAGGTAACAGAACACAGAAGTCCTTCAGGTTGGATGTAGGTAATTATTCATGGTCTTTGTTCTTGCCAGCACCGAGAAGTGCGGATGGACTACACCTAGTATATTATTTAGATTTCAGATTTGAGATTTCAGGATTAAAGGGGGAAATGTCTAAAAATCTCAATAGTGCTGGCTATCTAGGAAAAGCAAAGTATCTTAAGCATTAGGCATCTGTATTACATCTTTGAAAACAAACACACAAAAACATTATAGGTTAGTTTTTTCTTTTAAACAAATGTCTAAGAATCAATAACATTTATTTAAATTCGTTCATATGTGTTCAGATAAAAAAGCAAATAGAATGAGGGATGTAGTAATGTTTTATAGAGGATCCTTTAGTGATGAATAATGCCTTATTTTAGAGGATTATAGCTTTGAATCCAGGGACAAAGGAGCAGGTCATAGTTTTAAAAGGGCCTGGCTAGCATACTACGGCTGATGGTGGTGTAATGGCTGGCTCATACGTCCAGGGTCATCAACTATAGGAGAGYATTCTTCAGTTTCACTTTTCAAGATTCCATTTCTAGTTAGCATCAGCCTGAAAATAATAATGAAATAAATAAAAAAACTTAAAGTGGCTGCTTTAATCGAATACCGTTAGAATTATGTTCCTTGCTTTGTGTCAGATATCTTTGTCTATTGATCTAGTTCATAATTCTCCAGATCAACTGAACTTTTAACTTTTGAAAAATTTGAGAATATCGATTTGCAATTTTTTGTTTTAAAGATATATATATACATACATATATATATATATATACTTATATCACTGTAGATTTATGAAAGTATTCATCATCTTTCTTGTAAATGGAGTGATGGATGTTGGCTGATTGCTCCCAGGACACACCCAGGGAGCTGCTCAATTACATCTGTTCTTCCCTTTTCCTTCCTGTCTTTTGTTTTGTTTTGTTTTTTTAATACAAGCCCAMCCCTCTCCCCACCTCCTATTTCCTAGCCAGGTCACCATAGGAAACTTTCAGCTAGTGGCACTACCTCATGACTTGTCACCTCATGACTTGCTGTTTGAGTTGACATTTTGACCTCTGTATTTTTCTTCTTGTTAGTAATCTCATCATGGCATAGCTATGGTGAAGTTGGTCTTAGATTGGTTGCAAACTTTAAAATACATAATTTCCATTAAGCTGACCAGACTAGGAAGACAGGAATACACTGGAGGAAGTTAAATTGGTCATAAAAGTAATAACTCTTTGGGAATAGCTAGAAGTGCCAGGGATTGTGAAAATTTATTTGTACACTGTGGCATTTATGCATATAAAATATGAGCAAAACAAACAAATTAAATTCTGATGATTTTTTTTGTTGTTGTTAATCTTAGTCTGCTTGTGGCCATCATTATAACAATGATTGTRTGTTATGTAAAAAGCCTCATAGGAATTATTTTCCTCATGCTGAAATGTATCGTTTTGTTTATGTGTTTAATCCAGCTCTGAAAGGTTGGTCTTGCTAGCAGGAGGTAGTTTGGAGATCAATGATGTCTCTGAGGATGATGCTGGGACTTATTTTTGTATAGCTGATAATGGAAATAAGACAGTCGAAGCTCAGGCGGAGCTCACTGTGCAAGGTATGTAAATATTTACTGTGTAATTAAAAATACTGTATACTCTCCAGGTCTGATTGTTTAACAGTAATATGGGCAAGGCAGTGTAGTACATCATAATAGTTAACATGCAAACTTCTAGACTATATCTCGTGAATTCAAATTGAGCCTGCATTTCACAAATACAGCAACAGAAATTTTTCTTTTCATATATGTGTATGTAGTATGTGTGTATGCATGTTCATGAGTATTTGAGGTACTCATGTTGGGGAGTACATGTCTAGACTGATAACAGGAATCTTCTTCATCTTATTTTTTGAGGCAGAGTATCTTAGTCAAATCTAGAGCTTGCTGATGAGGTTATTCTTGCTACCCAGTGCTCTGTGGGGATTCCCTGTCTTTGCCTTCCAAGACTGGAATTATAGATGAGCTGCCATGTGCACMTGACATTTGTGTAGGTTCTGGGGATCTAAACTCATCCTCTTCCATAGAAAGTGCTTTAACTGCTGACTCATCTACCCCACCCCAATTATAGTAAATTTATGTGGCCTTTCTGAACTATATCTTCATTATCTGTACAATGGAGATAATAAGAGTACTTGCTTTGTTGAGATCATTTTGAAGATCAAGAGCTAATCCTTATAAAACTCCCATCTCAGCATTATTGTGTTTCTGTTGCAGTAGTAATGGTGCTGTTGGTGTTAATGTTGTCAAGGAGGAGGGTTTGATCTGGGCATCTACAAAGTTCTGTACCCTTTTGTTGTCACAGGATGTTTTTTCCCAAAGATGTCTGTCCTCTGATTCAGAACCACATCTCTGAGTGTTTGTGTTCCTTCTTTGGGGTATATA
>BDUI01001446.1:128479-141307 GCA_002335545.1 Apodemus speciosus
AAGAGAGAAAGAAAGAAAGAAAGAAAGAAAGAAAGAAAGAAAGAAAGAAAGAAAGAAAGAAAGAAAGAAGGAGAAAGAGAGAGAGAAAGAAAGAAAGAAAGAAAGAAAGAAAGAAAGAAAGAAAAGAAGGAAAGAAAATATAGCCTCATTAACAAGACTAAAATTGATATAAAATTCTCTTATATCATATATAAAAGTCATCCCAAAGTAGATTAAAGACTTAAGATTGAATCTCTAAAGCTGCTGAGAGAAAGGATGAGGGGAAAGTTTAAAAGGTCTCTTTGTTGTTGTTTTTTTAATATGACTTATAAAGTACAGCCCCCCACACACACACAAAAAGCAACAACAAACAAACAAGATTTCATGGAATTGAAAAGTTGCACAGCAAAGGATGAAGTAATCTTGGAGCGACAACTATGAAAAGAGAGAAAATATTTTCAAACTATACATCTGATAAGAGGTTAATATCTCTCATATTAGAGTAGATAATGAATTCAGTTCAGTAGTAAGAAAACAACTCAGTATTAAAATATGTTCAAAGGACCTGAAAAGACAAAGAAGTGACCCATGGGAATATGAAACCAAAACTATGAATAATCACTAGATTGTGTTGAGTAATAATTAGAGAAATCAAATTAAATTCTCAATAGGATACTACCTCACACACAGTAGAACTAATATGTGATCCAAGAATTCTTTGTATGGCTGTCTGTCCAGATGAAATTAGACCATTGTGTCAAAAACTAAGTTTATTCAACCATGCTGGTTGCAGCGCATAAGTAGCAAGACTTGAAACAACTTAGTATTCATCATGGATGAATGAACAACAAAATTGTTACAATGGAAACACAGTTTTATAGAAGGAAGTCCTGCCATTTGCAATAACAGGAATGAACCTGGAGGATATTATACTAAGAGAAATAAGCATAGAAAGACAAATTCTGCACGATCTGATTATAAATGGAAACAAACATAGTCAAGCTCAAAATCAAAGAGAAGAATGATCACAGTGTATTTTCTACTTGAAAATTGTTGCAAGAATAGATTTTAAGTGTTCTCACCATAAAAAAAACTAAGTATATAAGGTAATAGATATCTTAGTTTAATTTATCCATTCTTTGTTAATAGACATCCAAACAATATATCTTAAATTTATAAAAGTTTTGTCAATTGAAATTTTAGCTGAAAACAGTAGTGTTTTGTTTTAGTTTTATATAGGATCTCTGTAGTCCAGGCTAAGCTCAAACTGGTGGTGATTCACCTGCTTTAGGCCTTCCAAGTGCTTAATTACAAGTGTGAGGCATTATGCCCTGGCTTAAAAATATTTCTTAAATTAGCTAACCTATCAAGAAAATTTAAAAAATTTAAAGATATATATAATTTGTAACATAATATTAAAATATACAAAATATAAATTGGCAAGACTATAAACAGGCAAAGCTATAGGCATAGAAATCACGTTAGTAACTAATGGGTTATAAATTAAAAAATAAGTACAAACAAAATATATACTTAAAATACAACTAAAAAGTGCAGTTAACAATTTGACCTAGTTGACGTTTGTACGGCTGGAGTTAGAGTTCAGTCATAAAGTGTTTGCCTAGTATTCATAAAGTCCTCGGGTAAATTGTAAAAAAAAAAAAAATACAGACATTAGCATGATGATGCACAGCAACTAAATAGTACTGTTTTAGTGTTTGAGAGTATATTGCTTTATGTGGATCATTTTAAATTCATGAGCTAGAAAGGAAATTAACAAAATTTAGAAAATAGTATAAACTAATAATAGGAACTAAGCAAAGGTTGAGGGAAATTTGTAGTGTGTGTGTGTGCGTGAGAGAGAGAGAGAGAGAGAGAGACAGAGACAGAGACAGACAGACACAGACAGAGATCAGCAATTTTGACATTAACCTCAAAAATGCTAAAAGTAGCAAATTTAAACCAAAGAAAATAGAAAAAAGAAAGTTTTAAGTAAAAGTTAATGGAGGGGTGGGGGAAGGCATTAGAACAGACTGTCATCAAAGCCAATGTTGGTTATTTACAAACAGTGTTGATACATTTCAGACAAGGCTCCTAACAGATTTGGTAAAATTTTCTATTTGCACAGGTGCTAATTCAAAAGACATACAATATTTGGTGTAGGTTGAGGATAACTAGAGACTTTAATGAATTATTGATAGGTATATACACTGATAACATTTTAAAATACTCTTTAAAGAACTAGAGATTACACTTGGCTTTGATTCCCAATTTGCAAAAACAAGAAACCTGTTTGGCAGAATCTATTAAAACTGTACATAAAGCTAATACTATGGTACAGTGAAGAATGCTTATAACAAGTGAACAGACACTGGCACTGAAAGTCACACACCGTAATGCTCCTGCCATGTTTATTCTAGGAATTCAAACTGGTAATGATTCAGATGCCCACCAGAATGCAGCCTGGCATTGTATCAGCAATGGAAATGGGCATGCCACCTTTGTATTGAAAATCATTTTTAAAAAAATCTCAGAAGCACTTTTAAAAGAAACTGGGCACTAAAGAATATAATTCCATTTCATAATATTCAAAACAGGCAAATTCTATGATTTTTTTAAGTAAAAAAAATGATGCCGACTTTTGGGGCGGGGCAGAGTACTAGCTGCCCATTACGATGCCAAGCTTCTGCTGTCTTAATGCCCTATTTCTGAGTCTGGATAGTAGAGTCCAAGCTGTGCTTGTCATGGGTGTCATGTGAGGTCATTTTCTTTCTACTGAGTACAGACAAGTCATTGTGTACAACAAAAACCCATTTGGAAAATTTTGTTTTGAGTCTCGCCCCATAATTGAAAGTATTTTATTTCCTTGATGGGGAAAATAGTTGATGAAAAATAATTGGGGATATGTACAGATATACATACATACATACATACATACATACATACATACATACATACATACATACTTATGCTTATACATATGTCTCTATATGTATATATAAATGCAGTCACAATTGTCCGACTTGTTATTTTTTAAGAAGTTATAACTGTAGGAAATGACATAATGGTTGTTAATGCAGAAAAGGTTATAAGTTCATTTTTCATCTGTTAAATATTTCACATTTACTCTTATCATTAACGCTTGGGATTTTGACTCATGCTATGACGTGAATTAGCTGGTTGTGTATTTCCTGCCATCTCAGATTGTTGATAACAGATAATATGGGTCATGAGTTGCATTTGTAATAGTGTGTGATCAACTCCATGTAGTCCCAAAAGAAAATTTTCCATTTCTGGTTTCTGGGAACAAATTGACTGTTTCTGAATTGGCCATTTTCATGACAATGTTAATATTGTGACTAATCTACCCCTAATGCTTCAATGATCTTATTTATTATTATTTTAAAATTTAAAAATGGGTATGGGTGTTATGTCTCTGTGTAGTATATGTGAGGCTGGTGCCTACAGAGGCCAGAAGAGCATCACATACCCTGGACTGTACTTAGAGACATTGGTGATTCTGAGAATCATATCCAGTCCTCAGAGCAGTCAATGCTTTTAATCACTGAGCTGTATCTCCAGCCTGTCCACCATCTTCCTTCAAGCCACAGCCTCATACTGCTCTCCCATTACTCATCTTATTTTGTTTGTTTGTTTTTTAAGTCTCTAGCCACATTGAGAAACTGACCTTCTCTTTTCTTCTCATTTCCTTCATGACGATCAGCCAACATCCTGCTGTCAGTCATTGACTTTCTTAGAAGCTGCATGAAAGACAGATTTTATAAGGTAGTGTATAGAGCCATCTAGAGTCTTACTAGTCATTGCTGAAGAAGCTGACTGGGGTTAGAACATTTTCACATATTAGAAAATTTTTATAATAAATTTTATAATAAAATGTTTTAATAACTATAATTTTAATATTTTAAGAGAAATTTTTTTAGATTTATTTATTTTATTTTACGTGTGTGAGTATTTTGCCTGCATGTCTGTCTGGGCAACATATGTGTGCCTGTTGTCTGTGGAGGCCAAAAGAGGACATCAGATCCTCAGGAACTGGACTTGTGGATGGCTATGAGCTACCACGTGGGTGCTGGGAATCAAATCTGGATCCTGCAAAAGCAACAAGTACTCTTACCTCTGGAGCCATGTCCTTTTTGTTTGCTTGGGGTTTTGTTGTTGTTTTGATACAGAGCTTCTCAATGTAGCACTGGATGTCCTGGAACTCAGTAGACCAGGCTGGCCTCAATCTGAAGGGCCCACCTGCCTCTGCCTCCTGAATGCTGGGATTAAAGGCATATACCACCACCTCATGGCAAGCCATGTCTTTAGGTCCCAAGAATTTAGTATTTTTGTCTGTAGTTTTCTCTTCTTTTGAAATAAACTTTAGATACACTAAAATGCATAAATATTAAGTTTACTGTTCATGAGCCCCATCAGTTGCACCTTCTTTTACAACAGAGATATCTGCAAGGACAGATATTACTATCATAGTTGAAAATTTCTGCATGACACTTCTCATCCCCTTGCTACTCTCAAAGCATCTACTCTTGTGAGTTTTCCAGTATAAGTTAGTTTGCTTCACATAAAAGCATTCATATCATCTGTTGCTGTTTTATAAGGCTTATTTCACAAAGCATAACATATTTGGGATTCATCCATGTTGTATTTATTAACAGCTGATTTTTGGTACTTACTGTGTACCAGACTTCTCAAAGTAATAGGACCAGTTTACATTCCTGTCAACAGTGTGTATTCTGGTTGCTGTATATACTAGCCAGCAGTTAGTTTTCCAGTCTTTATAATTTCTTTCGTTGCGTTTGAATATACAGTCACAATTCTGTATGGTTTCAATTTGTTTCTGTGGTAATTAGCGATGCTGAGTACTTTTCTGTCTGCTGACAGTAAAGATAGTCTAATATCTTTCTTCGAGAGATATTTTCTAAAATGTTGCCTTCCTATGTACATAATATGTAAAATAGCCATATCAAGGAGAATTCTTAAAGTCCAGTATTAGGGAGTTTTCTATTTGTTGATACCCAAAAGAAATGGACAATAGAAATTAAAAACTAACATCAAATATTGATAGAATTTCAAGCTTTATGTATTTAGAAGTAGCTAAATTTTAGCTCTTTATCACTTCCATTTTTTGGCGTAGGATTTGACATTTTTGTCACTGTAGCCCATTGAAATTTTCTTAAAGTAATATCTGACATCTAATTTATAATTTTTTGTCTATTTGAAGTATTTAATAATAACTGTATCTATAGTAAATTATCAAAATTTTATAGTATATTAAGGTTTCCCAGAGAAACAACCAATAGGAAATACAAATATAGGTAAAGAGGGAAAAGACTTACTGTAAAATACTGGCTTTTAAAACTGGAGGCTTAGTGGAATTCCATGATCTGCCATGGTTAGAGACTTAGGAGAGCTGTGGCAGTGTGATTAGTCTGACTAGTGCATGCTTTGTGTTAATATGAATAAAAGTGTGGAAACCAGGAAGTGCTAAGGGCAAGAGGGGCCGAGAGTCTCTACATAAAGAGGTGGAAGACAAATTCAACCTTATTTTGCTTTTTGTTTTTGGTGGATTGGCTGATACCCATGCACATTGGTGAGAGCTTTCTTTTCTCCATACATCACTACAAACATCCCTCTCTGGAACATCTTCACAGACACAGAGATAACATTAACTAGGTACCTGAGCACCCTGTTGCCCCCATCATGTTGACACTCAGAATTTACAATTGTAATGGTAGTCATCTTTTTATGAGTATTTAAATTWCAGAGTCAAATCCCTGCATTGTCAAATCATCCTTAGAGAATTTTACTTCCCACATGGCCCTGCTTGAGGTCCAAGTCAAATAGAACTATAGAGTTTCTCAGGTGTCACACCAGTATGTTCAAGTGAGAAAGTAAGATACAAGCAGGTTATATAGGTCCACGGCATTATTATCCTTAGTACTTCTCAGTGAATCTGCAATGATTGGTTACCATGCGAAACTTGTAAAGAGATGTAATAAAGTGTATGTTTAAATACCTAATTTATATTGAACAAAATATTTGTCTTTTTAAAACACCATAGAGAAACATGGTTACTGATTGGATGATTGACCAAGTTTCTGAAAGCCACCAAATTGTTTCCTTCTTAAACCCTTTCATTGTGATGCATTTGAAAACATTGGAATGGGCAGAGTATTGGAACTATGAGCCATTCTGATTTGCCAAGAACTTTATAGTAGAAGTAACACCAAGCAATTTTCTTTTCATAGTATAATCCATATTTGTTATGGATTATTATATATAATTATATGAATATGTCTGAAAATTATCTAAATTATCTTTCCTATTAACAAGAATACATTTTCATATATGCTTTACATCCTTCTGAGGCAAAGTGATTTTCCCCAAGATCATATACCTAAAAGCATACTTGAAATCCTAATTTAAAATCCCAGAATTTCTGATAACTAGTATAGTTCTGTTTATAGAGTATAATATCACTTTAGTAGTCTTTGTTCTTTCCTAGTGACTTTTAAGCTAGTCCAAATAGGAATTTTTTTCCTATATTATTTGTTTACATTCCAAATGACTTTCCCTTTCCCAGTTCCCCCCTCCCCCTAAGTCCCATAAGTTCTCTTCCCTCTGCCAGTTCCCCAATCAACCCCCTTCCACTCCTCTGTCCTGGCAATCCCCTACAATGCTGCATCAAGCCTTTCCAGGACCCGGGCCCTCTCCTTCCTTCTTCTTGGGAATGATTTGATATGTGGGTTGTGTTTTGGGTATTCTGAGCTTCTGGACTAATATCCACTTATCAGTGACTGCATTCCATGTGTGTTCTTTTGTGAATGAGTTAACCTCACTTAGTCTATTTTCCAGTTCCAACCATTTGCCTAAGAATTTCATGAATTCATTGTTTTTAATTGCTGAGTAGTATTCCGTTGTGTAAATATACCACATTTTCTGTATCCATTCCTCCATTGAGGGACATCTGGGTTCTTTCCAGCTTCTGGCTATTATAAATAAGACTGCTATGAACATAGTGGAGCATGTGTCCTTATTGCATGCCAGGGAATCCTCTGGGTTTTTTGTTTTGTTTTGTTTTTTTATTTACATTTCAAATGTCCCCTTCCTGGTCTGTCCCCCCCCCCAATCCCCCTAACCCATCCCCCCTTCCCCTGCTTACCAATCCACCCTTTCCCGCTGCCCTGTCCTGCATTCTCCTATACTGGGGCATCTAGCCTTCTCAGGACCAAGGGCCTCTGCTCCCTTTGATGTCCAACAAGGCCATCTTCTGCTGCATATGCATCTGGAGCCATGGGTCCCTCCATGTTGGGAGCTCTGGGGGTACTGTGTGGTTCATATTGTTGTTCCTCCTGTGGTGCTGCAAACCCCTTCAGCTCCCAAGTATGGATTTTATGCTATGATCTAATACACAGGAAAGCACATTTGTCTTAACAAAGCAGTACCTACACATACCACAAGAGATGCACTATTTTCTGTCCTATACTTCTGAAATTTCATTTTCTGGACACATCAGTCAGTCATCTTAAGGAGTAAAAATTGTCTGCTCTAGTTGGGAAGACTATTTTATATACTGGTCTTGTTTAGGATTGCTAGCAAATGCTAATCACTAGAGTAAATCAGTCTTAAGAGGGTTTAATTATCAATCTAAGATCCTGCAATGTCTCCCTTCCTTTAGTGTCTTTGCCAGAATTGGAAGTGCTCACTGGACTGAATTTAATGTTGAAGTGGGTCAAACTATTTTGAAAAATGAATGTTCTGTTTTGTTTTCAACTATTGAAGCTTATCTTGTACAGAAAATCCAATGATAGATGCAATTCCTAAGAGTTAAAATGCTTCTTTTTCAGGTACTGTGTGTAATTTTCAAAAAAAAAAAATCTACTTCTATTTGCATATGGAAAACTAATAAAGTATTTTTGTATAGTAGACCAACTTGAAGAATTTTCATTAATGACAAAGAGTTAAAAAACAAAAAGCCACAGTATTTATGGCTCAGAGCACTGTCTGCTCTCTACCCAAGTTCAATTYGCAGCATCCACATGGCAGATTGCAACTGTCTGTAACTCCAGTTCCCAACACCCTTGACATACATGAAGACAAAATACCAGTGCACATAAAAATAGTAAGTAAATAAATAATTTTTAAAAACAAGAAAGAAAAATGAAACAGAATTTTTAAAAGATGAAAATAAAAGATGTTGACCATTAAAAAAAAAAAACAAAAAAACAAAAAACAAAAAGCCAGTATCAGATTGATAGAGAAGATGTTAAGAGCACAGACAGGTTCCTCTTTAGAGATGAGAACTTGAGTAGTTCATTGGCTGTGTTTTGGGAATTACATATATTCAGTGTTTTCTAATGCAGTTACAAAACCATTTCTCTAGGTTATAAACTGATACTACAAAAGAATAATTACTTTTTTCAGATTATAAGAATAACACTGAAAAGTACATAGGAAAAAAGGTTCCTTTCATCTCACCAGCCAGGAATACTGTGTTTGCTCTTATAGCTTACATATTTTAAAGTGTTTATAAACAAGTTCATGTTTTTCTTAAAATGAAATCATACTATTGCATTTTTTTTCTGTTGTCTATCATGGCTCTTTCTACAGCAACATACAATTTTACATTGTGACATAAATTTTCTAATACCCTTATAGCAGAATAACAATTAAAAAATATGTAATAAAAATGTTACTCTTAATGTGGCCCTGCTACAGCTGTTTTAACTATTCAGCCATTTGCTGCTGTTACAGCAAAATAGCAATCATAGACTCCTTAGTGGTAGCTACTTCTGAATTATGATTTTTATAAAAATAGACCACTTATTTGGTAAAAGTAGCAGTCTAGAATGTTCATTTGTTTATTCGGGCCTCATAGTTAATATTTAATGGTTTCTAGAGTCTCTCCTCTATAAGTAACATCTTTGTATGTGCCCAAGTATATTACCTATTTGTTACCCTTTTATGATTTTTTTCCCCCAAAGACTGCTTGGTTTCTCTAAAGAAACAGAATTAATGGGATGAACTAGTAATTACATTAGTATGAATTAGTATTACATATATGAAGGGAATTTATTGGAGAGGCTTATAGACTGTGGTCTGAATGGCTGTCTTCTGAGTGAAAGGCTAAGGATTGGTAGGTGTTCAGTCCTTGAGACTGGATGTCTTAAGAAGTCCCAATCGGGTGCTGAAATCCCCAAGAAGTCCTAGCAAGGTTCTAGTTTTCAGTATAATGTTGGCATCCTGAAGAAATAGATTCTAGCACCAAGGATGGGATGTCTCAGGAACAGTATAGATAAACTTGCTCACCAGAGTGAGGCCAAGAAGGGATGAGAAAAAAAAAAGCTTCCTCTTTCCACATCCTTTAAAGTGGCCCGCCACCAAAAAGGTGTGGTGGTGTAGAAATTTTTAATTCCAACCCAGGGTTTCTACCCTGGTTAGTCTGGTTTCTACCCTGTCTTAGTCAGGGTTTCTATTCCTGCACAAACATCATAACCAAGAAGCAAGTTGGGAGGAAAGAGTTTATTCCGCTTACATTCCACACAGTTGTTCATCACCAAAGGAAGTCAGGACTGGAACTCAAGCAGGTCAGGAAGCAGGAGCTGATGCAGAGGYCATGGAGRGATGTTTCTTACTGGCTTGCTTCCTCTGGCTTCCTCAGCCTGCTCTCTTATAGAACCCAAGACTACCAGCCCAGAGATGGTACCTCCCACAAGCCCCCCCCCTTGATCACTAATTGAGAAAATGCCCTACAGCTGGATCTCATGGAGGCACTTCCCCCAACTGAAGCTCCTTTCTCTATGATGACTCCACAAAACCAGCCAGTACACCTGCCTTTGACTATTCAGTTCCCTGATAAAAAACAAATACACAACCTTTATATTTACAGTAAGCCTTAAACAGCAGAAGAGCTGGGTAGAGATCTACCCTCTATGCTATTAGAATCTATTTCCTATCAATAAGTCCAGGTTATTACTTACTAGGTTTTATCTGGGCTGCTCTTAACTCCAATTGGCCAGCTCTCAGGGCCTATTTTCTTGAACTCACCTAACCCATGATGGATTCTCCTCCATTTACCTTTTTCTCCCCTCATGAGTCTTCTCGGATCCCAAACCCAGGAATCCTAAACCCCACCTGTATCTCTTCTGTCCAGCTATTGGCTGTTCAAGTCTTTATCAATCAGGTACCAATCACCTTGGGGTTAAGGTCACATTATCACTTGAGTTTATGTGCAGATTCTCTCCTCTCTGGAACAAGCTTGTTTCTGGGGTTCAAAATTAGCATTAGAATACAAGCAGCTGTGGGGTGGAGCCTCTCTGAGGAAAACACCTCCTGTCTGCAAGCATAACAGAGTATCATTAATAGTGTCAGAGATTGGTCCTTGCCCATGAAATGAGTCTCAAGTTGAGCTGGTTATTGGTTGGCTATTCTCTCAGTCTCTGCTATATCCCCCATGCCTGCATTTCTTGTAGACAGGATAAATTTTGGGTTGCATGTTTTGTGGGTAGGTTGGTATCTTTATTGCTCCACTGGGGTTTCTGCCTGGCTACAGGAGTTGCCAGTTTCTATATCTCCAGTGTTGTGAGTCACAGCTAAGGTCATCCTCATTGATTCTTGGATGTCTCCAGGTCTCTGTCTTATCCTGGTGATGCCCCCCACCTTCTCATCCCTGTCAGTTGCAGATTTCCATTCATTTTCATCTAGTCATCTTTCCTGTCCTTCCCCACACCTGATCCCGAACCTCTCCCATTCCCCTCCCCATTACTCTTCCCTTCCAGTTCCTTTCCTCCATCTGCCTCTTATGACTATTTTATTCCCCCTTCTAAGTGTGGTTCAAGCTTCCTCACTTGGACCTTCCTTCTTGTTTAGCTTCTTTGGGTTTTCAGAGTGTAGCATGGTACCTGTATTTTATGGCTAATATCCACTTACAAGGGAGTAGATTCCATGCATGTCCTTTTGGGTCTGGGTTACCTCACTCAGCATGATATTCTCAAGGTCCAAAAATTTGCCTGCAAAATTCATGATGTCTTTGTTTTGTTTTGTTTTGTTTTTAAAAAAAGCTGAATAGTATTCCATGATGTAGAAATACCACATTTTCCTCCATTCTTTAGTTGAAAGACATCTAGGTTGTTTCCAGTGTAGACAGGAACATGTTATCCTCTGAGAGGCTCCACGAAGCAGCTGACTCATACAAAGACACCCATAGTCAAATAGTGAATGGAGCTTGGGGACTCTTATGGAAGAATAGAAGGAAGGATTTTGGTCCCAAAGGGGATAGGAACTCCACAGGAAGACCAACAGAGTCAACTAACCTGGCCTTGGGGATCTCAGAGTCTGAACCACCAACCAAAGACCATACACAGGCTGGACCTAGGACTCTCCACTCATATGTAGATGTTCAGCTTGGTCTTCATATGGGCCCCGAACAACCGAAACTGGGGTTATTCCTAAAGCTGTTGCCTATATGTGAGATATGTTTTTCTAGATGGGCTGCTTTTTCTGACCTCAGTGAGTGAGGAAGCTCCTAGCCTCTCAGAGACTTAAAGTGCCAGGGTGGAGGGATAACCCAGGGAGTCCCCCACCTGCTCAGAGAAGAAGGGGAGGAGGAGATGGGGGAAGGGTTGTGTGGGGGGGGTGACCAGGAAGAGGGGCAGTGGGTGGGATGTAAAGTGAATAAGTAAAAAAAATAAAAGTAAATGAAAAAAAAAAAGATTAGAAGCAGCATCAGGCCAACCCACTACATTGTAGCCCAGATTTAGGATGGATCTTCCACCTCAAATAATTCAACCAAGGAAAACCCTTTAGAGGTGTGCCCAGATGCTTGGGTTTTAGTTTATTTCAGATGTCAAGTTGACAACCAAGATTAACCATCATGACTGGTATTGCTAAATTAAAAGGTATTTATGTTAAGTATTGCTGAAACACCCCTCAAGTAGCTGGGATTACTTCTCTTACCCACTAATAATGAGGCAGTAGTAGATTCTCCACAACTCCTTTTTATTGGTGTCAAGTTTTATATTCTGTTCAATTGAAACAAGAAAAATAATACATTTGTAAGGTATAAACTTAATGTTTAATATGTGTATGCCCATGACAATATCATCGCAGTCGGGATAATTAGCAGATTAATCACTCCCAAGTTTTCTAACGCCTCTTGCTAATCTCTCTCATGTGCCTTTCATACTCTCATCTTYGAATAACTTGATACACTTTAGCCAATATAGATGGTTTGAATATTCTAGCATGTTATTTGTGGTCCCCACTCCTCCCACCCCCCCACCCCCCGCCTAGTTCTTTTCTAAATGTTTTTTTTTTCCAGATTCAATGATGTGTTTGGAATCATCAGCAGTTTCTTGACCTTTTATTAAGAACCATACTATGTAACTATATCATGGTTCTTTCTCTGTGTTTTGAAAGACATTTAGGTTGTTTCCAAATTTTGACAACCAGAAATAAAGATACTATGAACTTCAGTGTTTTAATTCTGTGGTATATAATACCATTAAAAAAAAAAAAAAAACCTTTTATTCCTAGCATATGCCTGTAATTTGGATGGTGAAGCCAGGAGTGCCCAAGACTCCAGGGTCATCATAACAAGCCGAAGGCCCACCTGGGTTAGAAAAGACCTTATCTCTTAACAAACAAGCAAAACCAACCAGAAGTCATTATTACCATCACCACCATCTTTACCATCGTTTATAGTCCTATATGCCACTTTTTTAAATTTTTAAATTTTTTATTGGATATATTCTTATTTATATTTCATTTCCCTTTTCCTGGTTCCCCGCCCCCCAAAGGTCCCACATGCCCTTTTCCCTCCCCCCCCCC
>BDUI01001446.1:141970-157506 GCA_002335545.1 Apodemus speciosus
TTTTTTTTTTTTTTAATTTTGCTTTGGTTACCCCCTTCATGTTAATGAAGTTTTTTTCCATTTTCTTCTAATTTTTACTTTACCTTCTGGTCTTTAATGCGCCTAGGTTTTGTTTTTGTAGTGGTAATAGGTGGAAATCTGACTTTATATTTTTCCAGATGGATTATGAATTTGTTGATTAGTTTGAAAAATGACAACTCTTTCAGAGTGTTTTAACTAGGTGAATGTTTATATCCCTAGTTTTATTATTTTTAATTAAACATTTTTAATTTTTAAAGATTTATTTATTTCATATATATGAGTATACCATCACTCTCTTAAAACATATCAGAAGAGGGCATCAGATCTCATTGCAGATGGTTATGAGGCCACTATGTGGTTTCTGAGAATTGAATTCAGGACCTCTGGAAGAGCAGTCAGTGCTCTTAACTGCTGAGCCACCTCTCCAGCTCCTTAATTAAACAATTTAGTAGGCAATGTATGCAGAGAAGATTAAAGGATATGTAGTGAAATATCACCTGTGTCCCAGACTCCCTTCTCCATGGAAACACCATTGCTGTTGACTTCTCTTATATCCTTCCAAACGTGTTCTATGTCTGTTCAAGTAAACAAGCACGCAGCAAGAGCACAAAAGAGTTAGCAGACAGTCTTAAGACATGGTTGTAATCAGGGACAGATTCAAGTTTGCTGGGACCGATATTGAAAGCTAGTTTGAAAACTTTGCTTAAGAAAATGAATACCWAAAGAGGTACCAAAATGAGTAGTTATTTAAATGAGAAAATGATAATAAATTATGGTTTGTTTAGTTGCTACATATTACAAAAGTCTAGGAAAATAATACTTTTTTAAAAAACTCACTTATGTAATGCTTGTCTTGGCTCTGTTTTGTTTCCTTGGGTCAGTGATCTTGCGAGGCATCTTTTGTTAAAGTAGAAAGCCAGCTTGCTTTTTAACTCCGCTCTGAGATTTGTTCAAGTGAATGTAAGCCTGTACCTTTGCATCTCACTGTTAAGTCCAATTAATACAAAGGGCTGAGGGAATGTTCCTGGAAGCTGTTCTTATACTGTGGCAGCTTAAGTATATACAACAGTCTTGGCAGACAACGTACATGCTTCTCAGTGACCCCACTAAAAGTGTGTGTAGCTCAGTCTCCCTTGACCTCCTGTGATCTCAGCAATTTCATCAGCCAGTTCACCACCTACTATCATAAGATGTTAGGGTCCAAGCATAAACATTCTTAGTAGATTGTACATTAATATAGAAGCTTGTCTTGGTGGCATATTCCTGTCATTTTGTACTCAGGGAAACAGGTATGGGAATTGTGAGTTTAAGGCCTATTTAGACTGTATAACAAGATCTGTTCAAAGTAACAACAACAAACAAAGCCATACACAAAAACAATACAGTAGTTTACTCTTTGGTGGTCCCCAACCTGTTAGCATTTCAAACATAGTTCAGAGACTATTATCATCTATTTATGTGATAGTGTAAGTATATCTGTTGTATTGATCTTATGAGGTAAAATTACTAGATCAAAGAATATATGCAACTTTGGTTTTGCATAGCAGCTGAGTAAATTACCCACCATAGACTGTATCTGTTTTTATCATTCCAGTGAGCATGTTTGTTTGTCCTACATTTGTCAGCCTAAGATGTTCTGGTACTATTTAGAGATGACATCAGATCCTACTGGCTGGGGACTCAATTCTGCATGACTTTTCTCTCCAGTTCAGAGAGGTCAGTCACAAGTCTGGACCTCCAGAACTTCTGACTAACCAGCTTTAAGTTAAGGTTCCCATGACTACCTCTTCAGGTACCATTAGCTTGTTACAGTGGCTCAAGAACTCAAGGAAACATTTAACTTATACTTACTCATTTATTATGAAAGAAATACCAAATATACTTTTAAAATGAAAAGAGGCATTGAGCTAAGTATGTGGGTAAGGGCCCCAGAGTTATGTGCCTTCTCTAGGCACAGCACCCTTCAGGAACACACTGAGCTGCCTAGATCTCCAGAACTTTGTTTTCGAGGGGTTTTAATGGATGTTTAATTACATAGAAATGATTGATTGTATCAGTGCCCATTGGTAATAAACTCAACCTTCATCCCCTTTCAGGCTAGGGCCTGGTACTAAAAGTTCTATTTAATTGTGGTTGGTTCCCATGGTAAACTAGCTCCCTTCCTGAGGCAGAGTTCTACGAGAGTTGACTCATTAAAATGGAAAAAACTATCATTTAAAAAACTTGGGGATTTATCTGTGTTAGCAAAGTGAATACCTAATGCATATTTAGCAATATTCAAAGTTGAACATACTTAGTACTTTTTGTCTCTGATTTAGTGTCATACTTAGGCCTTTCTTCAAGAGAACTTAAATCATGCTTTCCTATCATGCTGCCATAGGTCTGTGTAGTCATTAAATATTTTATTCTTATATAATTTATTTGAGGTAAGGAATATCTAATAACTAAGAGAGGGACACAAATTAAAGAAAAGCATCTGTGTGGTTAAAAAAAAGTGTGATGTCTGTTAAGATAGTAGGAAAAAGATTTAATGAGAAACTAGCATAAAATCATTGAATCCTTGAGACACATTTTTTGGGGGGAAAAGCTTACCATCTAATTSTCTCATAGTTCTGATTGTTGGAATTTCAGCTAATAATTGATGATTACTTTCTGCAGCATAATTTAGGCTACTGTGTTTTCAGTGGTAGGTGAGGCAGTGAGGGGTGGGTGATAGGGAAGATGTTCAAATGGAGACAATGCTTCTTTAAGGAAATGCCTTAAATTGGGATCTGCAGGATGTCTACTTGTTAGCTAAATGGGGAGGAATGGGCTAGGGAAAGGAGTGAGGATGGAATTGTAAGTTTGGGCATGAGAAAAGGGCAGGATATTAAAGTCTGGTGGCAATTTCATGGTAAGGTTCCTTCAGAATGGATGTCCCTGTCTTTCTTGGAAAACAGGAGAACCTATTTACCTTTGATGCATTGGCAAGCTTTCTCTGGAAATGGGTGTGTGTGTGTGTGTGTGTGTGTGTGTGTGTGTGTGTGTGTGTGTGTTTGTGTGTGTGTGTGTGCGCGCGCGCGCCTTTAGCAGATTTACAAATACATTATTGAATCTCTAAAAGGATTTTAGACTTAAATACTTGGGAGAGGTTTTAGTCTATTTTGTCAACTGTTTTTTAAAGATTTGGATGCCAATTTGTGAATTGTAGAAAAAGCTTAAGAACATCAAGTATACAGTTTAACTGACAGAAGTGGACAAAAACTATTTTGTTTTTCTAGTTAAAGTGATCTATGAAAATTTTAGTATTAAACTGTGAAAACACCAGCAKTTGAGAACTAATGTAAATGAAAACCATTATCTTCCAAACTGTAGCAAAATGAAGTAACCATGAAACTTCTGTTGTTGGCCAGCACAATATTGTTTTCTATTTGAATTGAGTGCCAAGTTCCAGCATTATTCAGCAGTGGTGGAATTAAGTTTGTTTGTTTGTTAGCAAATGAATTTTGGAAGTATATTGTTTGTTTTCATATTAACATTTTATGTTTGTATTTAGCAATTAAAATTACCCTTGTAATGATGGGTAGTAATAGGAGGGATAGAAAACTGTTATGGAGAAGTTGAAGCTTAATTAATCTCTTTGGTAACAAAATACATAATCTTCTATTGCAGTTCTTATTTTCTTATGGTAATGGATTCATTTGTTCTCTGGTTATCTGCTTAACTTCCTAACCACAAACATCTGCTCTCACATTATCTTTATTTAGTATGAGTGCTATATAAAGAGTAGTTAAAATCCAGAGAAGGTTTTATTTTTTGTTTTAGTTTTTTAAAATGATTTGTGAAAGGGAAAAGTAAATGGTGAACATTATGATTTTCTTACTGAAAATGCATACTAAAATTATTAATTTTATTTAAAAAATCTATTTTGCTGTGTTTTGCAGAATTTCTTACTCTACTCTAAGGGAGAGTTCAAAAACACTAGATATGAGCTCAAGGTATCAGTTTCTTAGAAATGGTACCATCTAAGTTATGAGTACAAGCTTTTTTTTTTTTTAAGATTTATTTATTATTATATGTAAGTACACTGTAGCTGTCTTCAGATACCCCAGAAGAGGGCATCAGATCTCATTACAGATAGTTGTGAGCCACCATGTGGTTGCAGGGATTTGAACTCAGTACTCTTAACTGCTGAGCCCAGCCCGAGTACAAGCTTTGAAAGTAGGAAAAAAAATTAGTGTGTTATTATTTATAATTTGAAGAAGAGAAGTGAGGCAAATTGCTTTATATTTAAGAAAAATGGAAGGATAAACCATAACACATTTTTAAGATTGTTACTTATGGACGAGACTATGTAGACAGGATAGAGGCTCGACTTAATTGGGTRTATATTGTTTGTGTAGATTTAAGTTTTTGCCACAGGACTTCTAAGGGTAGAAAATATGCAAATGATTCAGAGTACASATCAGTACATATCAAGATGACAGTAAAGCCACACATAGGTGCAGCTTAAGTTGAAAGTTATTCAAATAATATGAAAGAGTAATTGGACTGTATAGTACTAATGGAGTATATTCTAATGACAAGTGCAAATATTGTTGGTAAAAATGTTATTCTGAGACTGAGGAGCTATAAAATATAAGACAGATGCATAATTATGTTACTGTTAATTGGTAGCAGAAATTCTTAGTAGAAAGAACAAATGTTAGAGTTAAAAAGGTCATTTAATTCTTGTTGACATGAATTTAATTGGTAACTTTAATAGAAAATCAAGATATATAATTGCTGATTTTGTCATTAAAAAGAGGGTGAAGGTAATGTCAAAAAATACTGAAAGACCACCAGTAAAGCTGTGACAGGAAGGACCATTGTGTATCCAACAATCCCAGGCTTCCTCTATTGATAAAGAAAAGATTATTTCAAATCATAGGAACAATATCCTCAGATAAAACAAACAAAATGCATTTTAAAGCTAGAATTCACTATAATGCTTTTAAAAGGATCTCAAACTTAGAAGAGATCTCCTCTACCCAAGACCTCTGTTTACTCTTTGTTAGGRGAAAACATAGCTGCTGCCCAAAGGCAGAGCTGTGAGTCAAAGCTAGCTCAATTGAAGTTGCCTGCTACGATGCTGTAGAGCCTAACTGTCTTGCAAAGTGTGACCTGGAATACTATAAGCCTGTCTGATGTTGAACAAAAAATATATCCATTGATATGAACTTGAGCTGTGTTCTAGAGCCTGCCTACTGGGATGCTGTGGGCCAGAGGTGGTGTATAGAAAGCCACATTTAAGAAAATTGTAAACACAAATTTTTTGAAAAATGGCCAAGTACCTACATAGATTATTTACAAAAGATTTCTTTAAGATTTARCGGGTGCTGCGTCCTTGTTTCATCTAGACACACACTAAATAAGATCCATAGTGACACTGCTAATCGACAGGCGAGTGTGGATAGTRAAATTTTCACAAGGCCACTACTTTTTTCCATAATTTATTTTTGTTCAGTTTACATCTTTATCACAACCCCCCTCCCAGTACCACCTCTACAAGTCCATCCCCCCCCCCCACTACCCCATCTAAGGAGAAGGGGAAGCCCACCTTGGGTACTGCCCTACCCTGAGACATCTAGTCTCAGGAGGGCACATCCTCTCCCGTTGAGGCCCAACCAGGCAGTCCAGGTAGGGGAAGGGGATCCAATGGCAGGCAACAGAGTCAGAGTCAGCTCCTGCTCTAATTGTTAGGAGACCCATATGAGGACCAAACTGCACATCTGCTACAAACATGTAGGTGGTCTAGGTCCAGCCCCTGTGCATGATTTTTGGTTTGTGGTTCAGTCTCTGTGAGACCCCATGGGGCCCAGGTTAGTTGACTCTGTAGGTCAGGGGTACCCTTGACCTCTCTGGCTCAGTCAATTCTATTCTCCACTCTTCCACAAGACCCCCCTCAAGCTCTGCCTGATGTTTATCTGTGAGTCTCGGCATCTGCCTTCATCCACTGCTGGATGAAGCCTCTCAGGAGATGTTATGCTAGGTTCTGTCTGCAAGCATAGCAGAGTATCATTAATAGTGTCAGGTGTTGCCTCTTTCACATGAGATGGGTCTCAAGTTGGGCCAGTCATTGGTTGGCTATTCCCTCAGTCTCTGCCACATCTTTATCCCTGAACATCTTGTAAGCAGGATAAATTTTGGGTTGAAAGTTTTTTTGATGTGTTGATGTCAGTCATCCTCCTTCCACTGGAAGTCCTGCCTGGCCCCATAAATTTCCCTTGGCTTCCCTGTCCCAGGTCTCCAGCTAGTTCCAGAGATGCCCCTCACTGATCTCCATTCTCACTTCCAGCCCTCTCCCACACCTCTTCTCCCATACTTGATCCACAAGGCCACTTAATGAAAAGCTGCAGGCATCAGTGACTGCCGAGAGATGGGGAATTGGTTTTCTTCAAGGACAAGTTTCTTGATAGGTTATCCAATCCCAAGTGGTCAGCTCTGAACACATGCGTATATACAGGCAAAACTAACTAGAGTCAGTAATATGTATATGCATATATGTGTAACAATAGTTACAGAAGAAGAGATGAGTACTGCATGCGTTGGTTGTAAACACAGAGGGAGGTAGGAGAGGTGATGTAAATRTGGTACTCATATATGAATGCCTTAGAATAAAAGTTAAATTTAGGTTAAAGTTTGAATAGCCAGTATTTGGGAGGATGGTCACTATTTTTAAAATTTCTTAATTTTATTTTATTGTCAGACTTAATTTTCTTGAACTTAATCTCATGGCAGATGTAGGTCCATCAATTTACCTGTGAATTAAAAAAATACTTTTCTTTACAGCTGAATAATATTCCATCAGGCAATTAATTTTTAAAGCTACTGTACTAACATTTTAAATATATAGTTATGTGATTTTTAAAAATATGCAAATAACTGAATTCTATGGTCTAAAAGTTTGTTGATATGTGAATAGCTTCCTATTTTTATTTTCATTGGTATCTTTTCTTTATATTTTAAAGTGCCACCTGAATTCTTGAAACAACCTGCTAATATATATGCTCATGAATCCATGGATATTGTATTTGAATGTGAAGTCACTGGGAAACCAACTCCAACTGTGAAGTGGGTCAAGAATGGGGATGTGGTTATCCCAAGTGATTACTTTAAAATTGTAGTAAGTATTTTTTCAAAGAAGTACATTTTATTTTTGAAACCTTCAAGTGTTTTTAAATGTAATAATCAAAAGATGTAATAGATATATGAATTTAAATTACTGTAAATGAAGAAATAGAATAATTTATTTTTAGCCTGTAGAGAAAGCTTTGCTCAGAAGTATTTTGGTGATTTATATGAGGTTACATAGCAAATCCGTGGCTGGACTAGGCTTAGGGCCCACCAACAGTCTAGTATTGAGAATGTAGCTATCAGCATTTCATGAGAAACAGCGTATGCATGCAAGTGTGTTCTCATCACCTTCACAGCTATATTCAATGAGCAGATCTCTCTCTTCCTCCCTGTCTTCCTCCCTCTCTCTCTCCCTCCCCCCACACCCTCCCTTTCCTTCTTTCTTCTGTTCCTTTCTCCCTTCTTCCTCCCTACTCCCTAGGGTCTCACTGTGTGGCTCTGGCTGTCCTGTAACTCACTTTGTAAGCATGGCTGCTCTGGAACTTACAGAAACCCACCTGCCTTTGCTTCCTGAGTACTGGGGTTAAAGGCATGCGTCACCATATCCAGCTCTTGTCTTGAAGAATGGGAAGATAATTATTTTGAAAAGCTTATAAGATATAACAAACCCTACAAAATTTTATAAATTTATAAAAAAATTATCATACACATATCCTTCAAAGTAAGAATGACCCCATGCTAACACGTCTAACAACAAAAAACCTTTTAGAAAGTATGTCATCACATAGTGCCCTTCATTTAATTTGCATGTATTAGTCAGAAGGAATTTTCAAAGTAGATTCAAGCAAGACATGGTGATATTTGCCTGTAATCCTAGCCCTCAAGAAATGAAGGCAGGGGGATAACGGAGGGGCTTGGGGCCAGGCTAGGTTATCCCTGAGAAGGTAACAAAACTGTAAATGCAAATCGTGTTAAATAGGAAGCTATATTGACGTCTTAGTCTGTAAAGTGCTTGCCATGAAGGCCTGAGGTCAGTCTCAGGGAGAAACCCAAGTAAGACCTTGAGTTGAAGAGCCACACTATGGAGACAGAGACAAGAGGATCCCAGAGGCTCATTGCCAGCTAGCGTAACTTAACCAGTGACTCTCCCAGGTCCCAGTATAAGAAAGAAAGGTGTTAAATGTATTAAGAATTCTTTGTCAAAGTTGCATTTTAATTATATGTATTAGGTATATAGTAGATATTATTGCCTACTAATATTATAATTTTCTAATGTCATGCTAACAGGATTATTTAAGTTTTAGTAATAAGTATTAATGGCATACCTTAAAGTCTTTACTCAAAACTTACTAAAAAGCTCAGAAGTAACTTATAGTGTTTTTAAGACAGTGTCATTTTATAAATTTGTCATGCAAGTAATTCATTTTGTGGGAATGTTTCTAAAAATGCATTATCTCATGTTAACAAAAAGTAGTTTTTGAGTACTTAACACTAAAAACCAATCTGTTGTGATTAAATTAGCATTTTTATTTTATCATTATTTATATGTTGTTTTTTCAAAATTTTAAAGCAACATTTATGCTAATAACAATATTTCTTCCTTCTCTTTGAGAACACATTCTTGAGATTTTAAACTCACATTTATTAATTAAGTCATAAAATTTTATATGTTTTCTTCCTTAGAAGGAACATAATCTTCAAGTTTTGGGTCTGGTGAAATCAGATGAAGGGTTCTATCAATGCATTGCTGAGAATGATGTTGGAAATGCACAAGCTGGAGCCCAGCTGATAATCCTTGAGCATGGTAAGAGGGGAGCAGCAGTGAGCTGAAGGAGCTTGCATTGGAAACTCCATTACTCCAGGGGGCCTGGGGATTGCTAGTTTGCTTGCTAAAGCCCGCATGTGACACAGCAAAAGTGAAAGAACAGCAGTCTAAATCATTTCTGTCACTTACAATTACTTAGCGGGGCTTAGCAGTTAAGAGCACTTTTCTCTTCTAGAGAACCACATGGCAGCTCACAATGATCTGTAACTCCAGCTCTAAGAGATCAGATGCCCTCCTCTGATCTCCTTTGGTACCACATGTATTGCACATATATATATTCAGACAAAACATTCATACCCATTTCAAAAAGTCTAAAGAAGGGAGCTGCAGAGATGGTTCAGTGGTTAAGAACACTGATTGCTCTTCCAGAGGACCTGGGTTCAATTCCCAGCACCTACATGGCTGCTCACATCTGTCTGTAACTCTAGTTCCAGGGCTTCTGACACCCTCACGTAGACATACATACAGACAAAACACCAATCAACATAAAAGCAATAATAATAAAAAAAAAAGTAATTTTTAAAAAGTCCAAGGAAAAGGAAAAAAGTAAAATTACTTAGAGATACATTTTCAGAAAACGTTAAAAAGTAGTTGAAAGAGAAAAATTGAAAAAGTCCTATACAAGTAAGTGTTTATAAGAACCCGTTYGTGTCATTCTCACACATTTGTTTCTGTGTCATAAAGAAGACTTCTTAATGTTTACTTTGTACTAGTTGTTTTTCCAAACTAAAATTAGTGTACCTTTTCTTATTATCATAAAAATACCTGTTTATAAGAAATTCAATCAGTATTGAAGAATAGAAAATTAAGAGTCAAGTCAGGGCAAACCACCATAATTTGAGAAAAGAAAGCTTAATATTGTACAGAGTTATTAATTTTAGAGAATAACAAGTATTTAGCTAGTAAGAAAATACCTCTTGTAAATAGCATTGGCATATAACAAGCAACTGAGTAAAGATAATGTCTGTAGAGAAAGACCTTCACATAAGGCTGAAATCTGGACATTGTTGGAGAAAATGTGGCTCTGGTTTTCTAGATGACAGAGAAATTGATATAGTCGTTTGTTGTTGAAACTTCAGATTTACTTTTTAGGGTCTGAGGAGAATTGATCATAAATTGGTACCTCACCAGAGGCATTTTCTGCAAAAGCACCCAAGAGGTTGCGTGTTAGGGAAAGATACTGGCTTTCAGAATGTGCACATGAGAGCTAAGAAGGAAGTCCTCTCTTTATATAATTTGTATCTCCAGTGTCTGTGCTGATATGTGTCATGTGTGTCAGCTGAGAAAGGAAAAACTATACTGAAAGCGCCTGGCTTCATTTTTGTTGAGCAGGAAGTAAAACCTGAATTTAGAACTGGGAAGCATTAATTTGATGGCATCCTCTAATTCCTACCTCCTAGGAATGTTGCATAAGAGCACACAGATATGTATACTGTTTCCTAACCTGTTTTCTTGCAACATAATCCCATGTGTATCTTTCCATGATAACAATTTACAAAATTGTTCATTTTTTATTAGATATATTCTTTATTTACATTTCAAATGATTTCCCCTTTCCTGGTTCCCACCTCCCTGAAAGTCCCATAAGCCTTCTTCCCTCCCCCTGTTCCCCAATCAACCCCTTCCCACTTCCCTGTCCTGGTATTCCCCTACACTGCTGCACTGAGCCTTTCCAGGACCAGGGGCCTCGCCTTCCTTTTTCTTGGGCATCATTTGATATGTGAATTGTGTCTTGGGTATTCTGAGCTTCTGTGCTAATATCCACTTATCAGTGAGTGCATACCATGTGTGTTCTTTTGTGAATGAGTTAACCTCACTTAGTCTATTTTCCAGTTCCAACCATTTGCCTAAGAATTTCATGAATTCATTGTTTTTAATTGCTGAGTAGTATAGTATTCCGTTGTGTAAATATACCACATTTTCTGTATCCATTCCTCCATTGAGGGACATCTGGGTTCTTTCCAGCTTCTGGCTATTATAAATAAGACTGCTATGAACATAGTGAAGCACGTGTCCTTATTGCATGCTGGGGAATCCTCTGGGTATATATATGCCCAGGAATGGTATGACGGGGTCCTCCAGTAGTATCATGCCCAGTTTTCTGAGGAACTGCTAGATTGATTTCCAGAGTGGTTGTACCATCTTGCAATCCCACCAGCAATGGAGGAGTGTTCTTCTTTCTCCACATTCTCGCCAACACCTGCTGTCTCCTGAATTTTTGATCTTAGCCATTAACAGAAATCAAGGCAATAGGGTACCATCCGAACCCAATTCTCTCACAACATTGTTCATTGTTGAATGGAATATATGTGTACTTTTATATAACTTATTCTCCTATTATATTTCACTTGTCCTTTTTGTCATTTTTTTGTTTATTGCTATTATGAACAGTGTTACACTGAACTTTTTATGATTATAGTCTCATAGTAAATTACATTTGTATAACAGATTGGTAAGGGTGATCATTTAGTAACTAAAGCTTTGAGCTCTTTACCTTCGCACTCTAGAGTAGAGTTTGAATCCCAGGATGTAGTGTAACTATATAACAATTCCCAAAACCTCCCCACTGTGTCCTTGGTTATATGGGGTTTTTGCTTCTTTGTTTTTAACAGACTCATTAATATTTTACAAAGGAAATGTTTAAGAATGGACTAGATCAAGGTTGACAGAGTGTACCTCATAGGCTGCATCCATCCCATTTCCTTTATTTTTCATTGGAACATGGACACACACATTTGGTGACAGATTATCTATGTCTTATTTGTGGTTCTTATTTGTGGTTATTTCATACTGTAATGACAAAAGTCAGTAGTTTAGAGAAAGACCAAATGGCCAGTAAAACCTAAAATACTCTCTTGCTGTTTATAGAAAATGTTTTGCCAACTACCAGACTACATCACAGACATTAGTAGTCTGTGATACTAAGTTATTTCTCGTTGGTGAAAATCTACTTCACAGAAGACTTTTTTTAAAAGGAAAATTGAAGTAAAGGAAGGGAGAAGACAAAAGAGAAGAGGATGAAAACACAAGGATAGGAGAGCAAGGCAGGTCCGGGGGACTGCACAGCGGGTCYGTGAAGGGCTGCCGGGAGAAGTAGGGACTGCAGACAGTGTCTAGAGCACCTCCTGGGTAGGAACAGCACAGTGGGGGTAACCTGGGAGGTGGTTTTTTGTTTATACCCTGGGCTTTAAAATGTTGAAGATATTTGAGCATTCCTAACATAGTCTTACTTTTATGTGAGAAATTTTCTGATTCCCACATGAAATGTGTGACTATAGACCAGCTTATTGTACCTTCTGGAACAATAAGTGAAATTCATAATTATAACTAAAATATATGAGACATTTTATGTCAGATTATCAGAAAATACAATTCCTCACTGAATTAGTAGGTAGAATTTGAGAAGCATTGTTTTAACATTTTCTTAATCAAAACATTTAAAATGTAAGATGGAGCTGGCATGACCATTCTGTGGGTAAAAGCATCTACCACCAAGCCTGATAATCTGAGTGCAGTCCCCAGAACCCATATGATGGAAGGAGAAAAACTTAACTCCGTCAAGTTGTCCTCTGATGTTCATATATATGTTGCGCCTGTCCACACTATACATGTACATACACGCACAGTTAGATAAGCAAAATGTAATAACTTTAAGAAAACAATAAAATATGATTTGAAATATTAATATCYAACTTGATGCATTTTCAGTAAGAGCAATACATTCTTCATTGTTACTTGTTTTGATGTTGCTATTGGCATTTTGGTTTGGTTTGAGATCTCTTCCTGTGTATGTCAGATTAGTGGTAAGCTCACCACCCTCAGCCTTCTTAGTGCTGGAGTTCCATTGCACACCACCATGTCTGGCAACAGCAACTCTTAGTTTTAGAGACTCTTTAAAAATATTTAATTGAACATGAAATGGAATTACTTATGAATTATGACATTTCAAATTAATACTTGTTTTTAATAATTGTCTGTTGAGTGATTTTTTTAAAATTGTCAGTAAAATTAGTACAGCTTAGTAGGGTAGTCTTGGCTACATTCCTGTAACCCTAGCATTTGGAAGTCAGAGGTAGGAGGATTCTGAGTTCCAAGCCAGTCTGGGACTTCACAGGGAGAATATATCTCAGTTAGATAGTAGATGGGTGGATGGACGGATGCAGATATATTAAAGGTAGCAAAACCTGAGGGAAAATATCGTTCACTTTCATTGTCTTTTCTTCCTGCTTGTTTACATTTAAAAATTGCCTTTAATTTTTCTTGTAAGACTCAAATGCAATAAACATAGAAATACACTTTTTAAATGTATATCCTGTCGACAGGTCTATTAATTGGCAGTATATTTTGTTACAGAAGGGAAGAAGGGCTGATGAAAGGAAGTAACACGAGCTTGTTTACAGTAAAGGAAATTCACACTTTACCAACACATTACATGGCTGCTAGGATGTCATGGCCGTGTAGATAAGAATGCATACTGAGCATTATGAGTGATTGTTTTTTTCATTTTATTTGAAATATTTGTCAAAAATTCCATATAGTTCTGAAGTTATTGAATGATAGATGTTCTGGAAAAAGTGACTAAAAGCTTGGCATGATTAAAAGTTGGCTAAGTAGCAAGAAATTAGTCAGTAGTGGAATATTTTAAATCTAAAACACTATTTGCTGCAAAGGTTAGTTGGTGTTGATCAAAGGGTTAATTCTTATTTATTCCTTTGCTTTTGTATTAGTATAATTTTAGAAAAAGTTTTACTCTAGGTAACTGGTATAATTTGACTCTTAACTGTGCTTCCTGTATGGTATGTAGGCACTTCCTTGTTTTTGTTTTTAAGACTCACTTTATAGCCCAGACAGGTCTGGGATTCACTACATGGCCTAGACTGGCCTCAGATTCATGGAACTCCCTCTTCATCGCTTTCCTGAGTGCTAGGATGAGTCAGGTACCACCACACACCTCAAGTCTAGGAACTAGCTAAGATTAGAGATGTATCTAATGCCAGTGTTTCCTCTGCGCCTGACTTACTGATTGGGTCAAGTGCCAAAATTCTGTATTTTTTGTTGTCTGTAAAATGAAGGAATTAAATTAGGTGATTACTGGATTTTTTTTAAAATCACTTCGTATATCCCATGAAATATAATTATTTTAGAAGTATATGTTTAATGTCAGATGTGATTTTTATTTTTTATTTAATTTTATGTTTTTTACTTTAATTTTATGAGTCTTTTTGCCTGTTTTTAACCACTAATCCCTCTTCAGCCCCACAAATGAAAATGAAGTTAAAAAACAAACTTTATGAGACAAACTTTGAGGTTATTCTTTAAGTAGAAATTTTTTTAAAATCTACTTAATAAATTACATCATTTAAATTTGCAAAATAAAATAATCTTCWATGACTAGATTGAAAGGCACCTGTAATGTCTGGATAAAACTAACTTTCACTGTTTTAAAAAAGACCTAACACATGTTCATTGTCACAAAGGAGAGCATGTAATTGATAAAAAGTAAATGTACTGTTACCTCTCCCTCATCTCACTTTCTAGAGCCAGCCCTTGTTAACACACATCATGTATGTAGTTATTCAAGTAAACTTGTATGGTAAAATYCATATACCTTACAGAAGTATGGGTTTGTGCTAAATGGTAAGGTTGAAATAGCCAGGATGCAGACATGATCTTTGGCCCTCATAGAACATTTATGTGCTAGAATAGAGAGACATTAAACAATTAAAATATAAACAAAATAACTAAAATTTTTATATCTGCTTAAAGGAAATTAGAAATTGCTTTATGTTGTGGAYTGAATGTTGAATCAATCCCCCACTGGCACATATTTTTGAACACTTGGTCTCAACCTAGGATCACTCTTTTCGGGAAGTTGTGGGACTTTTGGACGTGGAGGAAGGCTGGTGATACAGGCATGTGGCAGCCTTGCTAGAGTCGTAGTCGGCCTAAGACGTGAGGGAACCATCTTAGAACCCCACCACCACCTAAGCACTAAACTAGTCCCAGCTGCTATGGCTTTTCTGCCGTGAAGCTATGAGCTAAAACAAATCTTCCCTTCTCTAAATTATTTCACTGTGTATTAATATTTTGTCCCAGTGACAAGAAAAATAGCCAGTATACTCTGATGATTATTGGAGACTACTTACTCAGTAAAATACTTGCCATGCGGACCTGAGGACCTGAGGAAAACTGAGATCCCTGCCACCCACATAGAAGCTAGGGGTGGAGGTGCGTCCCTGTAATCTCAGTGCTGGAGGAGCCAGAACAAGGAACTTCCGGAGTTTACTGGATAGCCAACTCATTTGACTCAGCAAGCAACGGGTTTACTAAGAGATACTGTTTCAAAACATAGGCGGGAAGTGGTAGAAGGTGTCACTTCTATCTGAGGTCTGGACACACTTGCACATATGCCACTGCCACCACCCCACACAGTTATTAGGGAGGTGGGCATGGAGACTCATGATTCTAATCTTAGCACTTGGGAGCTTGTGGCACAAAAATTGCTGTAAATTTGAGGCTAGCCAAAACTACACAGTGAGCTCTAGGACAGCCTGAGCTTTTGAAGACAAAGCCTGAGGCCTTGTTTCCAAAGGTG
>BDUI01001447.1:22475-41649 GCA_002335545.1 Apodemus speciosus
GAAGTCCTTACTTAGGTCTAACTGATACTTCCTCTGGTATGACCATTGCTTCGCATGTAGGAGCTTGGATAGTAGAGGTGAGATGAGTATAGCAAAGGGCCAGGGTGGTGTCTGGGAGATCAGTTAGGGATGGAGGCCAGGCCAGGAAGATCCTGGCCTCTGACTTCAGCAACTTGGTCATGTCATGGCGCCAAGTTCAGTCTTTCCTGTGTCAGTCTACARTCTATTCATTGGGATGGTTCTTACTGATCTTAATTCAGGTGCTTTGAGTGCTRCTTCCACAGGATGTGTGAAGTCTTTCCTCTTCTAGGGAGACAGATGACAGTGGGGCAGCCAGTACACAAGACTATCACATGTGCATGGCTAACAACAGCATCCTGGATGTTCACATCTTGTGAAGTATAGATTGAGCTCTGCACTGGGTGCTTATTCTTTGTTGTTGTTGTTAGTTTTGAAACAAGGTCTTCTTTATAGTTCTTGTTGTCCTAGAACTCACTGTGTAGACTGGGCTGGCCCCCAACTGGGAGATCTGCCTTCCTCTGTCCCCCAAGTGATGGGATTAAAGGTGTGTGCCACACCTGGCAAGGTGCTTCCTCTTAGGTTTTCTCTCTCCAATTCTGGAATGGAATGAAGGAGATCCTTTGCAAGAAGCATGGTCTTGATGGGAGTCATCACCATCAGAAAAAAACTAAGCACAGTCTTGTAGGGAATGTGGATCACGTGAATTAAAGAGTGGAGTGGTGTATAGTCCTAGAGGGTCCCAGAAGTGTCCTCTGAATCAGGGTGATCAAGGTCTTCTGTCTCAAGAGCCTCACTGGACATTGGAGTATGTAGGCAGAGAGCCCAAGATGTGGATGGCAGGGCTGACTGAGGGTTGCTAAGAACCTGGAGCTAGAAAGTAGGCAGGTTGTTGGGTACAGTTTGACACTAAAAGGGCCCAGCAGTGTCTAGGTCATTCATTTGACTTCATGGGTGGAGTCCAAGTTAACTCTGTTATTAGAGTTGGGACTAGACTTCTGACATTAACACAGCTACAAATTTCAAGGATGAAGTCTGTATGATTCTGTGTGACGTCTGTATGAAGGCATGATTGCATTGTTTCCATCGGTAGGTGTCAAGTTTTTATGAAAGCTTTCTTTAACTCTTCCTTTTGATTGGAGCTGTTAGTTACTGAGCTATATCATTAGCTTAAAAGGCATCATTAGCATTTGTTGAATAATTTATTCACAGGGTTTGCAACAAGGGTGTGATTGGCCTATAGATAATGGGTTAGATGAAATCCTGTTGCATTTCCAAGCCTAGGGTTCTGTTACTGTTTTTCAAGTATCTCACTATTTTCTGAAACTCCTTCTTGGGCTTACTCTAGGCGCCTGCCTCAGTTCCTGAGCAGCTGTCATTCCCTAAGTTTGCTGCTGCAGTAGCTCCAGCCTCTTAATTTGGTTTTTATTTTATCTGTGGTCTTTTGTGTAGAGGTTGCTTATTTTAGAATGTAGTGGATCTATTGATTGGTGGTTTTAGTTTGTTTTGAGATGGGCTCTCACTCTATAGCCCTGGCTACTCTAGAATGTGTAGTAATTCTCCTGCCTCTGCTTCTAAGTTATATGCTACCCAGACCTGGCTATGTCTCTGTCTTAAAACAAATACCACCTGATTTTAAAATTATTTTTTATGTGTATCTGTGTGTTTTGTGTCAATCTATCATGTATACATAGGTTCCTATGGAAGCCAGAAGAGGGTGCGAGGTCCCCTTGGTCTGGAGTTACAGTGGTTGTGAGTTGCCCAGTGTGGGTGCTGGGAATCAAATATGGGTTCTCTGAAAGAGCAGCACGTTTTCTAACTGCTGAGTTATCTCTCCAGGCTTATGTCTTTTGTCTTGATGCTTTATTTTTGTGCTTGCTCAGGTTCATGGTTTGAAAATATATGTCTGTCCCAGTGATAACATGTTCTGGCTCCATCACAGGTAACTTGAGTAACAAGGCCAGGCTCTGGTGCTGGCATTCTGTTTCTCTCCTGAGGCGTAAAGGCAGTGCCTTTCTGTGACTCCTTCCTCTCAGTCTCTCTACTCCAGTTTACAGACAGAGTAGAAAGCAGTACAGTTCATGTTCCCACATTTCTTCATTTTTATTTCTTATGATGTTTTATTTTATGTATATAAGTGTTTTTCCTGCATGTTTTTCAGTGCCCCATATGTGTATAGTGCCCACAGAGAGCAGAATCGGTCACTGGATCCCTGAAACTGGAGTAACAGATGGTTGTGAGCACCATGTGGGTGTTGGGGGCTGAACTCGAGTCCTTTGCAAGAGCAGCAAATGCTCTTAACCTCTGTACCATCTGTCCTGTCCCGACATTTCTGGGCTGGGGTGGGGTGGGGCAAAGGACAGCTTCAGTTGTCACTACTTAGGAATATTGTCCAGCAGCTGGGTGTGGTGGTACCTGACTTTAATCCCAACACTCAAAAGTGACGGATATCTGTGAGTTTGAAGCTAGCCTGATCTACATAGTGAGTTCCAGGATAACCAGAGCCACATAGTAAGACCCTCTTTTTTTTTTTTTTTTTTTGAGACAGGGTTTCTCTGTGTAGCCCTGGCTGTCCTGGAACTCACTCTGTAGACCAGGCTGGCCTCGAACTCAGAAATCCTCCTGCCTCTGCCTCCTGAGTGCTGGGACTAAAGGCGTGCGCCACCACTGCCTGGCTCRTAAGACTCTCTTAAAACAAAAACAAAACAAAAAAAAGGAAAACTGTCCACCATAATTTGAGGCAGGGTCTCTCATCGGTCTGAAGCTTGCATAATAAGGGCAGGCTGTCTAGCTAGCAGGTTCCAGGGATCTGCCTGAATTTACCTCCCTGTACTGGATTACAAATATGCACTACCACACCTGGCTTTTTTATGTGGATTCTGGGGAATTAAACTCAGGTCTACCATCAAGTACTTTACAGATTGAACTATCTCCCCACATTCCATTCCCACATTTCCTAATTCTCAATAGTGCCACTAGACAAACTTCATAGCATCTTTTTTTGAAGTCTGGGGTGTCTTTCCTCCCTATTTTTATGTGTTTGTGTATGTGGTATGTTTGTGTATGTTTGCATGTATGTACAGATGGGTGTAGAAAATCCTGAGGTTGATGTTGGGAATCTTCCTTGGTCATTCTTTCATCGTATTCTTTGAGGCAAGGTCTCTCATCAAACCTAGAGCTCGTCAGTATGGCTAGTCTTACCAGCCAGAATTTATGAGGGTTCCGGAGATCTAAACTTCAGTCCTCTTGCTTCTGAGGCAAGTGCTTTAATAATACTGAGCCATCTCCCAAACCCAGAATTGAGGGGTGTTTTGTTTTGTTTTGTTTTGTTTTTTCAAGACTGGGTTTCTCTGTGTAGCCCTGGCTGTCCTGGAACTCACTTTGTAGACTAGGCTGGCCTCAAACTCAGGAATCCGCCTGCCTCTGCCTCCCAAGTGCTGGGATTAAAGGTGTGTGCCACCCAGGCCCGGTGAATTCAGGGTTTTTGATAGTTTGTTTGGAGAGATTTATTGTATGTCATCACCAGCACTGTGGTGTGGGATTATCCAGCAGGGCTCTTCCTTCTACATCTTACCTTAGTGCCCCTATTGCATCTTGGGAACATTTGAGGACCTTTCACTACCAGCTGATTTCTCCAGCCCTGGTGAACCCCGAATCTTATGTTAAAAGTATAAGGAGCCAGTCCTTGATGGTGTGGGACCCTTCTATTGTACTGGAGGTAGCCCAAGGTTCTTCTTTTGGAGAAGGGCTATTGAGGCCACGTAGAAGGTTATTCCGTATGGCCCTACTGTATGGTCCTCAGTACAGGACTGAGGTGTTTGCAGATTCTGAAGTCCCTGGCTCTTCTACTCCAGTTTCCCCAGATTAATTATTTCTTACATCTTTCATGAGAAAATGTGTACGAACTTGACCACAGCCACTTCCTGCTTTGTGGCCCTGACCTTGGCCCCTAACCGCCCGCTGCCCCTGTCTGCTGCCTGCCACTGAGGGGCAGCAGCAGAGGTCATGGAAGAGGCCCAGTAGCCTGCCTTGTTCTCACTTTCTCTTAGAGAGCTGTAACACTTTGGTCATTCTGAGCTCCCACAAGAACTTTTGCTGCTGCTGGCTAGGATTCCCTGCATGCTGTGCCCCGGTACACAGACCTACCCAGACCAGCCAGAAAAGCCCTCATGGGGACTGAGAATAAGGGTGGGGGCTTGTGAAGTGAGGAGCCATAGTTTCAGATGCTGGGAAGCTCCTGGTGAGAACCAGCTGTGCCCTCAACTAGCCCAGAGCTCCTATCCTGACCATCACTTGTTCCTCAGAGACCTGTCCCACAACCTACTTCAGACGCTGGACATCGGGCTCCTGGTGAACCTTTCGGCACTGGTGGAGCTGTGAGTATCCCCTCCTTGATGGCATGCCAGTCACACTAAAGGTTACTCAGGACAAGCAGGAAGAGCTACCTGTCATCAAAAGGTTACACCTTGCCCCATCCTTCTTTCTTGCAGGGACTTAAGCAACAATAGGATTTCTACATTAGAAGAAGGCGTGTTTGCTAATTTATTTAATTTAAGTGAAATGTAAGTTTCTTTGTTGTTAGTGGGTGTCAGTGATTGGACTCCTGTTCCCATCACCTTCTCTGTCATGTTGCCCTGTTCCCTAGCCCCTCCCAGTTTTGAGAGAGCTGTGGGTAGTGGGAGGCTGAACTGCACCTCTGCTGGTCTGGTACCCCACACCTGCCCCTCCCCTGCAGAAACCTGAGTGGGAACCCATTTGAGTGCAACTGTGGTCTGGCGTGGCTGCCACGCTGGGCAAAGGAACATCAGGTGCACGTGGTACACTCTGAGGCAACCTTGTGCAGGGGGCCCCTTCCACTGGCCGGCCAACCTCTCCTCAGTATCCCCTTATTGGACAATGCCTGTGGTGAGTGCAGTGGGTGTGGGGCTGTAGGACAGGGATGACATTATTTTTTCTTATTGGGCAGGACCCAGGGAGAGTGGAGCCACAGACTTGGTGGCAGATGAGGCCCAGAGAAAGGCATACACGGGAAGATAGTGGCCAGATAGGGTCTGGAAAGCCTCCTTAGGGGTGGCGGCTCTGACATGGAGTTTAAAGAGGGTTGGTGAGGGAACACGATGCAGCCAGAAGAAAGTAAGTCCCTGGGACCAGTGTCTCTCTCTCTATTCCCAGGTGAGGACTATGTCGCCTGCCTCCCTAACAACAGCTCAGGGGCTGTGGCAGCGGTGCCCTTCTTCTTTGCCCACGAGGGACCACTGGAGACCGAGGCCTGCAGTGCCTTCTGCTTCTCAGCTGGCAAGGGCCTTGCGGCCCTCTCAGAACAGAATCAATGCCTCTGTGGGGCAGGCCAACCCTTTAACTCTTCTGCAGCCTGCTCATCCTGGTGTTCCAGCGTCTCGCTGTCCCTCTACTCTGCCTGTGGGGCCCCTACCTTGCTCCAGCACACCTTTCCTGCCTCCCCAGGGGCTGCCCTGGTGGGGCCCCATGGACCCCTGGCCTCTGGCCAGCCAGCAGACTTCCATATTACTTCCCCCCTGCCCAATAGCTCAACACGCTGGAACTTTGGTGATGACTCCCCCGAGGTGGTCATGGCTGGCCCTGCCGCCACCCACTCCTATATGCTACCTGGACGCTATCACGTGACAGTTGTGCTGGCCTTGGGGGCTGGCTCAGCTCTGCTGGAGACAGAGGTGCAAGTAGAAGTGGCYCCTACTGTCCTGGAGCTTGTGTGCCCACCCTTTGTGCACAGTGACGAGAGCCTTGAACTTGGCATAAGGCATCATGGAGGCTCAGCCCTTGAGGTCACCTATAGCATCCTGGCCTTGGATAAAGAGCCTGCGCAAGGTGCCTACCCTGGTTCAACCCTCATGCTTCCTCTTGTAAGCTGATGGTAGGGCAGAGCCTGGCATACCCTGATGTCTTGTTCATTGCTTACCATCCCTAGTGGTCCACCCACTCTGCCCCTCGGACACAGAGATCTTCCCTGGCAATGGGCACTGCTACCGCCTGGTGGCAGAGAAGGCACCCTGGCTGCAAGCACAGGAGCAATGTCGGACCTGGGCTGGAGCTGCCTTGGCTATGGTGGACAGTCCTGCCATCCAGCACTTCCTAGTCTCCAAGGTTACCAGGTACACCTATCCTGGAAATGGCAAAATGGGTGGAAGTTCTCAGAACTCTGGGTGTGGGCAGAGCCCTGAGGCCTGTCGAGGCTCAGGAAGAAAGCTGGGGTAGTTGGGCCTTTGTGTACTGCCCCCCACATGTGGGTAGCCTTTGCTGGCAACACTGTGTATGTAAAGGCAGATGTAGGTAGGGGCAGCTTCTCTAATGCTTCTGRGAAGTGTCACAGGTGGAGCTGGGTCCTGGCCCCCAGTCTTTCCTGTCCCTGTAGGGGAGGGCCCTTGGTCCTGCTGACAGGACTAGTTCTTGGTCACTGTTGATTGTATTTTCTCCTTCTCATATTGCTCTACTCACCCTCTAGCCCACCACCTGAGTACCTCCTCTCCCAATGCTGCATGCTGTGGAAAGCCTGTCAGGCTCCTATGCTCTGCCCAGGCTTGTGGGAACATATTCTTAGACCCCACAATCCTGTGTCTGGGTGGGTGGTAAGGGTGCTTGCTCCCTGGGTGGGATGGGAATACTGCCTTGTGCGTGGTTAACCACATGCTTTACATTGCCTGTGTTGTTGAAAAGGGGAAATAGAGGTCCAGAGTGATTAGACCTGCTCCAGAATCATCCAGTTGATGGGTGATAGTGCCCTCCATGGAACCAGGGCTCCATTATGACTCCCTTCCAGGGTGTGTGTTTAGGCTTGTGCTCACACCTGAGCATGTATCTTTGTGCATATATGTTCCTGTGTGTGTACCTGTGCCTAAGCTTGGCCGTGGGCCTCTAAGGTTTGCCTCTGGAGGGGCCTTCCAGTGTTGATAATACTATCATGCAGCACCCATAGATGCAGTCTTGGTCCTCTGCTGCAGCCTCAGAGTTTCCCTTCAGGTCTGGTGGCCCGTGATCCTTGGCCAAATCTTAGTCCCCAAGAAGAGCTGGTTCCATAGACATTCTGGGTGGATGTGGCTATGAGCCTGGGTTTGTGGTCCTTGCTGGGTAATGTTTCTGAGGCTATTTTACCACTTGGAAAATGAGGTGGATATGGCCCATTTACCAGGGTATTATGAAGAGTATGTCCTCAGAGGTGAGGCAGCTGCCTCCTGATGGTCTAACTGTCCCTTGAATCTGGCCATAGGAGCCTGGACGTGTGGATTGGCTTCTCATCTGTGGAGGGGACAGAAGAAGGCCTGGATCCCCAGGGTGAGGCCTTCAGCCTGGAAAGCTGCCAGAACTGGCTGCCTGGGGAACCACACCCAGCCACAGCGGAGCATTGTGTGCGGTTGGGGCCCGCTGGGCAATGCAACACAGACCTGTGTTCGGCACCACATAGTTACGTCTGCGAGCTGCGGCCTGGAGGTATGGACTGCTGGGTGGCAGAAGCCATCCCTCCCTGTGCTTGTCTTCTCAGCTCAGTATTGACCGTGAATGTTTGCTGAATGTTTGTTCTTGTGCCTGGGTTGGGACAAAACCAGAAGAAATAAGGACAGAGGAAACAAGATAAGAGGGGGCCATATGGTCTTGCCAGGTGACTTAGCCCTAAGTCCAGCTCCAACCTGGATGTTTCTCCAGTGTCACCTCTACCTGGCCCTGGCACCTCATTGCATACTTTACTATCCCTAGGACCTGTGTGGGATGCTGAGAACTTTCTTGTGGGAGTGTCTGGTGGAGGCCTGTCTGGACCCCTGCATCCACTAGCACAGCAGGAAACTGTCCAGGGCCCCCTGCGGCCCGTGGAGGTAGGCCCAGCCCTTCTGTGTTCTAGAACCCTTTGCAGCACTACTTTRCTGCTCTGTTGCTAAKAATCAAGTGGGGYCTGGGGATATGGTTCAGTAATCTGGGTTCAGTTCCTAGCACCCTAACCCTAAAAAACAAAACAAACAAAACCCCTCAAGTYGGTTTTGTTAGAAGTTGTTAAAATTGTTAGTGYGSCCAGTGTGACAGAAAAATACTCAAGAGTGAAGAAATGAAAAGCTTCTAGTTCTGTTATCTGAAAATTGTGCTTCTTCTGAGCTTTGCTCAGATGCATTTTTATTGTTTTTCCCAAAGTTTTGTATAGCCCAAGCAAGCCTTCCTGCTTCAGGCTTCCTGATGTTCACAGGTGGCTTTGGTTTGGTTTTTCTTCCCAAGTGATATGAAATGAGGTTTATGGTGGCCTTGAAAGGGATGTACTTACACTGCAAGGGATAGATCTTTTGGGCTGAGGCTCTCATCTCCTCCAGGTTATGGTGTTCCCTGGCCTGAGCCCTAGCCACGAAGCCTTTCTCACTGCAGCAGAGTTTGAGACCCAGGAGCTTGAAGAGCCTGTCCAGATGCGTTTGCAGGTGTACCGGCCCTCAAGAGAAGCAGGTGGGGCTCTGAAGGAATTGGAGGCTTAGTGGGTTGTCTGAGTTTTCTCATGCCTTCTGATTCCAGTAGAGTGATGGTAGAGTTCTGCAGAGTTGTCAACTCCTGTTCTCTTGTCCCAAAGATAGATGGGGTGGTACCTGCTTGGGCATGGTCTAGAGGCAGGGGAGTGATGATGGAGACCGGGGAACTGCTTATCAAGGTTTGGCTTTATAGTGGGTGAGTGGAGCATCCCTGATAGTAGCTTGTTAGTGACTCAGGCTCATACATCATTCCTTTCCCAGCAGTGGCCCCAGAAGGCGGCAGTGAGTCTGACAACAGGACTGAGCCGGCCCCCAAGTGTGTGCCTGAGGAACTCTGGTGTCCTGGAGCCAATGTCTGCATACCTTTTGATGCTTCGTGTAACTCTCATGTCTGCATCAATGGGTCCATGTCAAAGCTGGGACTCCCTAAGGCCAGCTACACACTATGGAAGGAGTTCTTTTTTTCTGTGCCTGCAGGGCCTCCCACACAGTACTTGGTATGTGTCCTTGTGTGGGTCTCTGACTTATTCTTGAGGCTACTTCCCCCTATCTACCCAAGATCGTGGTCTTTGAACTAGATACCTTGCAGGCTTCTTGTATATGCCCAGTAGCCTTGCCCTAGTGCTCTTGCCTGCATCCTGCTCCAGTGCCCAGTCTCATCTTCTCAGGGCCTCTGCCCTCTGTCCTCTGTCTTCTTAGGGAGACTTGTGCTCTCACTTGGAGCAGCTACCTGCTTTCTAGCCTTAGATCCCTGAGAAAGCTCTTTCCGCCCATGCCAGTCACTCTTACTATATCTTCCTTGTGCAAGTCTCTGCATTACAATATCCTGTTTGACTCAGCCATGAGTGCCTTGGGGCAGGGACTCCATGAAGCATCGTTGACAGTGCTGAGGCCTGTATGAATATCCTGTCTACTCTGTCTCAGTTGTCCTTCTAGTCTTTATTATGGAGATGTGATATAACACTGCCTTCCTCTTCTCTAGGTCACCCTCCACGTCCAGGATGTTCCTATGCTTCCTGGTGACCTCATTGGCTTACAGCATGATGCTGGCCCAGGTACCCTCCTACACTGTCCCCTGGCTTCCRGCTGTCCTGGCCAAACCCTGTACCTTTCAACCAACACCTCAGATTGGATGACCAACCTGCCTGTCCATCTGGAAGAAGCTTGGGCTGGCCCTGTCTGCTCCCTTCAGCTGCTTTTGGTCACAGAGCGGCTTACCCCACTGCTGGGCCTTGGGCCTAACCCTGGACTACAGCATCCTGGGCACTATGAGGTCCGGGCTACAGTGGGCAACAGCGTATCCAGGCAAAACCTGTCCTGCAGCTTCAGTGTGGTGTCTCCAGTAGCTGGGCTGAGAGTCATTTACCCTATTCCCCTTGATGGCCACATCTATGTGCCAACCAATGGCTCAGTCTTGGTGCTTCRGGTAGATTCTGGTGCTAATGCCACTGCCACAGCTCAGTGGTTTGGGGGCAATATTAGTGCTCCCTTTGAGGATGCCTGCCCTCCTGAGGTGGATTTTCTCAAGCAAGATTGCACTGAAGAGGCCAATGGCACCCTGTTCTCAGTGTTAGTGTTGCCCAGGCTCAAGGAGGGGGATCATGCAGTGGAGATTGTGGCGCAAAATGGAGCCAGCCAGGCCAACCTCAGCCTGAGGGTGACAGCTGAGGAGCCCATCTGTGGACTCCATGCTGTGCCAAGCCCCGAGGCTCGAGTGCTACAGGGCATCCTGGTGGTAAGTGTGTCCTACAACCCAGCCCTCTAAATGGTAAGAACAGGAAGCCTCCTCCCCATTGAGGAAGGATGACCTTCAGCTGTTTTCTAGGGATGATAGCATCTATTAGAGGATTTCCAGTGGGACCTGTTGGGGAGCCCCTGCCTGCTTAGTGATCATATCTTCCTTAGTGGTGCTGGGTATGGAACCTGGGATTCATGCGTGGTAGACACGTTCTATTGTTGTGAGCTACACCTGAGCCCCATTTAACAATGTGTAAGTTACTGAAGGTCACAGTTAGAACATCTGTTCTAAAGACTCAGATTTTCCTACTCTTCAGATTTTAGGAAGCACTTCATCACACTTCCCCCCCCCCCTCCCTGAGTCTCCACAAGTCCCCATGTGTTTCAGGGCCATCTACTGGTGCTTGTAGCTACCTGTTGCACATGCCTGTTGAAATGGGATCTAAAAGCTCAAGACCTAGCTAGCTACTTTAGTGCCCTAGGGGGGTGGCATTGTTCTCATCCTGGCCATGCCCACCCTAACACCAGCAGTCATTCATTTAAGGGCTGTTTGTGTCCATCTCTCATAACTTGTCCAGTTGTATACTATGGCTTCCCCTGTGGATACACCTGCTCTGCATTAACCTGGGTCAACCTCCRAAACGGAGGCCCATTGAGATTCAAATATTTTCCCAAAAGGTTGTCCACCTGAGAAGGAAGCTTATGAGGACTAGCTGGTCAGAGTGACAGTGATTCTGATGCTAGGTCCACATCACAGATGCAGGGATTGAGGGAGAGGTCAAGGTGTAATTAGACTACTTGGCTGTAGATTAGAGAGGTGTCCTTGACACTGGCTCTCAGTACCAAGCTTGGCCCTCATACTGTATAGCCCCTAAGTCAACATGGTTCTGGGTACTTACTTGCCCTCCTTTACCTGGGTGCCTTGCAGTCAGGGTTCAGGTGGTAGAACCCCTTGGCTACCCTGTACCACACATAAAATTCTTCAGTAAATCTGAGGGGGACAGATGGGGCCAGGAGCAGAGTCAGCTTTAGGCTGGAACAAAATCATAGCTTTGACCAACGTCGTGTCCTTTCCCTAGCGGTACAGCCCCATGGTGGAGGCTGGCTCGGATGTGGCCTTCCGGTGGACCATTGATGATAAGCAGTCTTTGACTTTCCACAACACTGTCTTCAATGTAATATACCAGAGTGCTGCCATCTTCAAGCTCTCGGTAGGCAGGGGCCTGTGGAGGGAGGCATGGGGTCCTSSGATATCTGGGTGCTCACTTTTGCCTTCTGTTCTGCTTTGCTTTGCCCCTGAGGACCCTGCCGCAGCTGTGGGTGAGTGTGGGGAGGCTGCTGAGTCGGGGCTCGAGGCCTTTCACCCATTGATCTGTCCTTGCTGTCTCTGGGCCATACCCACTGATGCCTGTCTCCTCAGCTGACAGCCTCTAACCATGTGAGCAACATCACCGTGAACTACAATGTCACTGTGGAGCGGATGAACAAGATGCGTGGGCTGTGGGTATCTGCAGTGCCAGCTGTGTTACCCCCCAATGCCACACTGGCACTGACAGGTGGTGTGCTGGTGGATTCAGCTGTGGAGGTGGCCTTCCTGTGAGTGCCTCTGGGTTTAGATATGGGGAATGGCTAGCTGAACAGGGCCTGGGTTGGGGGTGGCATCAGGTTCTTTTCAGCCCCTAGCATTTACCCTGGAACCCTGGTTTAGAGCTTCAGTTTCCTCCTCTATTGGGAATGTGGGGGTAGAGTAGAGCCAATATAGTACCTTGAACCCATGGACCAGGAAAGAGTGATTGTAGAAGGTCATTCGAACCAGGGGGTGCCCTGTCTGCTCATCTTGCTTGCTCACTGTCTGCCTGCTGCCTTGGCAGGTGGAACTTTGGGGATGGGGAGCAGGTGCTCCGCCAGTTCAAGCCTCCATACGACGAGTCCTTCCAGGTTCCAGACCCCACAGTGGCCCAGGTGCTGGTGGAACACAATACCACGCATATTTACACTNAAACGGAGGCCCATTGAGATTCAAATATTTTCCCAAAAGGTTGTCCACCTGAGAAGGAAGCTTATGAGGACTAGCTGGTCAGAGTGACAGTGATTCTGATGCTAGGTCCACATCACAGATGCAGGGATTGAGGGAGAGGTCAAGGTGTAATTAGACTACTTGGCTGTAGATTAGAGAGGTGTCCTTGACACTGGCTCTCAGTACCAAGCTTGGCCCTCATACTGTATAGCCCCTAAGTCAACATGGTTCTGGGTACTTACTTGCCCTCCTTTACCTGGGTGCCTTGCAGTCAGGGTTCAGGTGGTAGAACCCCTTGGCTACCCTGTACCACACATAAAATTCTTCAGTAAATCTGAGGGGGACAGATGGGGCCAGGAGCAGAGTCAGCTTTAGGCTGGAACAAAATCATAGCTTTGACCAACGTCGTGTCCTTTCCCTAGCGGTACAGCCCCATGGTGGAGGCTGGCTCGGATGTGGCCTTCCGGTGGACCATTGATGATAAGCAGTCTTTGACTTTCCACAACACTGTCTTCAATGTAATATACCAGAGTGCTGCCATCTTCAAGCTCTCGGTAGGCAGGGGCCTGTGGAGGGAGGCATGGGGTCCTSSGATATCTGGGTGCTCACTTTTGCCTTCTGTTCTGCTTTGCTTTGCCCCTGAGGACCCTGCCGCAGCTGTGGGTGAGTGTGGGGAGGCTGCTGAGTCGGGGCTCGAGGCCTTTCACCCATTGATCTGTCCTTGCTGTCTCTGGGCCATACCCACTGATGCCTGTCTCCTCAGCTGACAGCCTCTAACCATGTGAGCAACATCACCGTGAACTACAATGTCACTGTGGAGCGGATGAACAAGATGCGTGGGCTGTGGGTATCTGCAGTGCCAGCTGTGTTACCCCCCAATGCCACACTGGCACTGACAGGTGGTGTGCTGGTGGATTCAGCTGTGGAGGTGGCCTTCCTGTGAGTGCCTCTGGGTTTAGATATGGGGAATGGCTAGCTGAACAGGGCCTGGGTTGGGGGTGGCATCAGGTTCTTTTCAGCCCCTAGCATTTACCCTGGAACCCTGGTTTAGAGCTTCAGTTTCCTCCTCTATTGGGAATGTGGGGGTAGAGTAGAGCCAATATAGTACCTTGAACCCATGGACCAGGAAAGAGTGATTGTAGAAGGTCATTCGAACCAGGGGGTGCCCTGTCTGCTCATCTTGCTTGCTCACTGTCTGCCTGCTGCCTTGGCAGGTGGAACTTTGGGGATGGGGAGCAGGTGCTCCGCCAGTTCAAGCCTCCATACGACGAGTCCTTCCAGGTTCCAGACCCCACAGTGGCCCAGGTGCTGGTGGAACACAATACCACGCATATTTACACTRCCCCAGGTGAGGGCTGGGGCCATTGCCTTTCAGGTCCTGAGCTTGGACAGCCTACTTTTGGATATGGCAGCCCRTATTCCTCCCACTTTGATCCTGTCTGGGTTGGTGGAGTGAGGTCCTTAGGTAAAGGAGGGGCACCACACATTGAGGATGGGGGGATAGTGTCCCTGCAGCCTCAATTTAAAATGGCCAGGAACAGGTTCTCTAGTCTCCAACTCTCAGCCTTTTGGGGAGAGTAAGACTGGGCTATTGTTCAATTTTAAAACAGCCTGAGGCTGCACCCTGTAGGAGCCCCACTCCCCACTCGGCATGTGTTATTCATGCTGTGTTCTCACTCCTGCTTATGCTGGTTTTTGCTTCCATGTTCACCCTACGTGGTTGTGCTTAGAAATGATCCTATCCATTTTCTTGGCTCCTTGTGAACTCTTGGGTGCTCTGCCCCATACATGGCCTGGGTGTGAGCACTGTCCATGCAGTAACAGGTGCTTGGTGGGGGTTCTGTGAGTAGGAAGTCCCACTTGGGCCTGTCTCCACAGGTGAGTACAACCTGACCGTCCTTGTGTCCAATACCTATGAGAATCTGACGCAGCAGGTGCCAGTGAGTGTGCGCACTGTTCTCCCCAATGTGGCTATTGGCATGAGCAGCAACGTCCTGGTGGCCGGCCGACCCATCACCTTTTCTCCACATCCGCTGCCCTCAGCTGATGGTGTCCTGTATTCGTGGGACTTTGGGGATGGCTCACCTGTCCTAATACAGAGCCAGCCAGTACTCAACCATACCTACAGCATGACAGGCACTTACAGAATCACCTTGGAGGTTAATAACACAGTGAGCAGTGTGGCAGCACATGCAGAAATCCGTGTCTTCCAGGAGTTGCGTGGCCTGACTGTGTATTTGAGCCCGTCTGTGGAGCAGGGAGCCCCCATGGTAGTCAGTGCTTCTGTGGAGTCAGGTGACAACGTTACATGGACATTTGACATGGGAGATGGCACAGTGTTCACAGGCCCTGAGGCTACAGTACAGCATGTATACCTGCAGGCCCAGAACTTAACAGTGACAGTAGGAGCAGCTAGCCCTGCTGGCCACTTGTCCCAGAGCCTGCACGTGCAAGTGTTTGTCCTGGAGGTATTACGTATAGAGCCCTCTGCCTGCATCCCCACACAGCCCAGTGCCCAGCTTATGGCCCATGTCACTGGGGACCCTGCCCATTACCTCTTTGATTGGACTTTTGGGGATGGATCCTCCAATGTGACTGTCCATGGGCATCCATCAGTGACACACAACTTCACTCGGAGTGGCGTATTCCCACTGGCATTGGTTTTGTCAAGTCATGTGAACAAGGCACATTATTTTACCAGCATCTGTGTGGAACCTGAAATAAGTAACATCACCCTGCGGCCTGAGAGGCAGTTTGTGAAGCTGGGGGCCGAAGCCTGGCTGGTTGCCTATTCTTGGCCCCCATTCCCATACCGGTATACCTGGGACTTTGGCACTGAAGAGACTACCCACATCCAAACTGGGGGCTCTGAAGYGACATTTATCTACCGAGAACCAGGCTCCTACTTGGTGACAGTCACTGTGTCCAACAACATCTCTTCTGCCAATGACTCGGCTTTTGTGGAGGTCCAGGAGCCYGTGTTAGTCACTGGCATCAGAATCAATGGCTCCCATGTGCTAGAGCTGCAGCAGCCTTACCTGTTCTCAGCCATGGGCAACGGAAGCCCTGCCACCTACCTGTGGGAACTGGGAGATGGCAGCCAGCACGAGGGCCCTGAGGTCACCCATATCTACAGCAGCACTGGTGACTTCACTGTCAGGGTGTCTGGCTGGAATGAGGTGAGCCGTAGTGAGGCCCAACTCAACGTCACCGTAAAGCAGCGTGTGCAGGGCCTCACCATCAACGCCAGCCGCACAGTGGTGCCTCTGAATGGCAGTGTGAGCTTTAGCACCTTGTTGGAGGTGGGTAGTGATGTGCATTACTCCTGGGTGCTCTGTGACAGATGCACACCTATCCCAGGCGGCCCCACTATCTCCTACACTTTCCGCTCTGTGGGCACCTTCAATATTATTGTCACAGCTGAGAATGAAGTAGGTTCTGCCCAGGACAGCATTTTCATCTATGTTCTGCAGCTCATTGAGGGACTGCAGGTGGTGGGGGGTGATAGCAGCTGCTGCTTCCCTACCAACTACACACTGCAGCTGCAAGCTGCAGTTAGAGATGGCACCAACATCTCCTATAGCTGGACAGCCCAGCAGGATGGCGGCCTCACTCTCTTCGGCAGTGGCAAGAGCTTTTCTCTCACTGCACTCAAAGCTAGCACCTACTATGTCCATCTTAGGGCCACTAACATGTTGGGCAGTGCCTCGGCCAACCGTACTATAGACTTTGTGGAGCCCGTGGAGAGTCTGATCCTATCTGCATCCCCCAATCCAGCTGCTGTCAACATGAACCTCACCCTTGGTGCTGAACTGGCTGGTGGCAGTGGTGTTGTATACACATGGTACCTRGAGGAAGGGCTGAGTTGGGAGACCTCCACACCATCCACCACCCATACCTTCACTACACCTGGTCTGCACGTGGTCAGAGTCACAGCTGAGAACCAGTTGGGCTCAGTCAATGCCACAATTGAAGTGGCCATACAGATGCCTGTGGGCGGCCTGAGCATCAGAACCAGTGATCGGGATAGCATCTTTGTGGCARCTGGCTCCACTGTATCCTTCTGGGGTCAGCTGTCTGAAGGTACCAATGTGACTTGGTGCTGGACCTTGCCAGGTGGAAATAAGTACAGCCAGAACATTGCAGTGCGCTTCCCCATTGCTGGCAACTTCTCTCTGCGGCTTAATGCTTCCAATGCAGTCAGTTGGGTCTCAGCCATGTACAACCTCACAGTAGAGGAGCCCATTGTGAGCCTGGTGCTGTGGGCCAGCAGCAAGGTGGTGGCACCGGGCCAGCCAGTCCRCTTTCAAATCTTGCTGGCAGCTGGCTCTGCTGTTACTTTCCGACTTCAGGTTGGTGGGTCTGTCCCTGAAGTGCTCCCTAGTCCCCACTTCTCCCACAGTTTTTTTCGGGTTGGAGACCACATAGTGAACGTGCAGGCTGAGAACCATGTGAGCCGTGCCCAGGCTCAGGTTCGCATCTTAGTGCTGGAGGCTGTTGTTGGGCTGCAGGTACCCAACTGCTGTGAGCCGGGCATAGCCACAGGCACTGAGAAGAACTTCACAGCCCGGGTGCAGCAGGGTTCCCGAGTTGCCTATGCCTGGTATTTCTCCTTGCAAAAGGTTCAGGGTGACTCCTTGGTCATTTTATCTGGCCGTGATGTCACCTACACACCCGTGGCTGCAGGGTTACTGGAGATCCATGTGCGTGCCTTCAATGAACTGGGTGGTGTGAACCTCACGCTCATGGTGGAAGTCCAGGATATCATCCAGTATGTAACACTTCAAAGTGGCCGCTGCTTTACCAACCGCTCTGCCAGGTTTGAGGCAGCTACAAGTCCTAGTCCCCGGCGTGTGACCTACCACTGGGACTTTGGGGATGGGACTCCAGTACAGGAAACCGAGGAATCCTGGGCTGACCACCTCTACCTGCATCCTGGGGACTACCATGTAGAGGTGAATGCTACAAACCTAGTGAGTTTTTTCGTGGCACAGGCCACAGTGACTGTCCAGGTGCTGGCCTGCAGGGAGCCTGAAGTGGAGGTAGTGCTGCCTCTGCAGGTGCTGATGCGGCGTTCCCAGCGTAACTACCTGGAGGCCCATGTTGATCTACGCAACTGTGTCTCCTATCAGACTGAGTATCGATGGGAGGTGTATCGTACTGCCAGCTGCCAACGGCCAGGACGTATGGCTCAAATGGTACTGCCTGGTGTGGATGTAAGYCGGCCCCAGCTGGTGGTGCCACGGTTGGCACTGCCCGTAGGCCACTACTGCTTTGTGTTTGTGGTTTCATTTGGGGACACACCATTGGCACGGAGCATCCAGGCTAATGTGACAGTAGCTGCTGAGCGTCTGGTACCCATCATCGAAGGTGGCTCATATCGGGTATGGTCAGACACGCAGGATCTGGTGCTGGATGGGAGCAAGTCCTATGACCCTAATCTGGAGGATGGTGATCAGACACCGCTCAACTTCCATTGGGCCTGCGTGGCTTCAACACAGGTAAGCCATGGGGACTTAGGGTAACAGGTCCTCCCTGCCTCTTCTATCTCATGTTTCATGTCTACTAAGTGCCTAGCACTTGGGTTATTCCTCGGGTGGATCTTAGGCCCAGCATAAAAAAAGGTTTTCTAAGCTAGGCTCTGCTTTGAGGATGGTTAACGATCTTGTACCCCATTTCCTTATTTGCTGGTACAGAGTGAGACAGGTGGCTGCGTGTTGAACTTTGGGCCCCGTGGCAGCAGTGTGGTCACCATCCCCCTGGACCGCCTAGAAGCTGGTGTAGAGTACACCTTCAACCTCATAGTGTGGAAAGCAGGTCGGAAGGAAGAAGCCACCAACCAGACGGTGCGTCGCACCTCCACCCTCCCAGTGTGTCCTCATGCCAGGACAGTACCAGTTCCAACCTGTATTGTTCAGTCCTAGCTGTAGTATCCCTGGGGCTGTTAGTTCTCTCYAACCTAGTGCTGATTTTGATAAATGATCAAACTTAGCATTGCTTCTATCTGAAAATCCAGGACATAGCAGCTCAGTAGTGTGAAGTTTTAGAGGATGGCCCTTGTGTAATCCCAGCACTTTGAGAGTAGAGGCAGGGAGACTGGGAGTTAGAATCTCACCAACACAGTGATAACCTGTGTGGCCGTAAGTCATACAAGCACCCTGCTTTGTAAAAACTGAACTTTATGCTACCAGATGAAAGACAAATAATGAAAGCAAGGCCCTCGCCCGCCGAGGCGGCAGCAGCTGTCCCATGACTGGCCTTGCTTCTGGGGCAGGGGCCAGTTCTTGCTTTCAGTCTTCTTCCCTGGATAAGGATAAGGGCCACTTCGTTGCATGCTGGTGAGTCCTACCAGTGTGTGCCTCAGAGGGGGATTGCCTTCCCAGCACTAAGCCTTCTCAGGTCACCTGCCTAATAAAGTCTTCCGAGAAGAGGACACTGTTCCAGAGCTTACTTGGGTTAGCCAGTATCTCTGGGACAGATCTATGTAAAAAACAACTAACCTTGATTTCCTGGGTGCTTTGTTTCCATCGGTGGGTGGTGGGTGCCCATGGTTCCTACTGCCAGGCCAGCAAGGCCCTGGACTGATGCTACTCACAGGCCCCTCCGGATTTAGCTAGTTAGCTCCTTACTTCACTCCAGCCCGGAGGTACAACCTGGAATTTGGGCCAAGTGGAAGTGGCCTGGTCCAGAAAGCTTTCCCAGCACACACAGTGTGGCGCCTCCCTGTGACATGCTTGTCCCTTCCAGGTGCTGATCCGAAGTGGGCGGGTACCCATTGTGTCCCTTGAGTGTGTGTCCTGCAAGGCACAAGCAGTGTATGAAGTGAGCCGCAGTTCCTATGTGTACTTGGAGGGTCACTGCCACAACTGCAGCAGGGGCTCCAAGCAAGGGGTGAGTAGCCATTGTTGAATGGCAGGTGTCCTGGGGAGGC
>BDUI01001447.1:68278-80318 GCA_002335545.1 Apodemus speciosus
AGCCCTGTACACCCACCAGGACACAATCACCCAGTTACTCATGGGGGCCACAGCTCATCCTATATATGAAGAAAGGTTTTGTGATTATGTCTCCTGTGTCTAACAGCCTGTCCCAGTGCATGGGGCTCCCAAAAGCATACCCTCCCAAGACAGGGAGAGCTCACTCACCTTGATGGTGCCCAGCTTGAAGTCCTCACCAGAATCATTGTAGATGATAGAAACAAAGTCATTGCCCAGGTGCCGTTTCTTGTCACAGCGATGCTTGTCCACATCCTTGGTGGGCATCAGGGTGGCAATGTGGAAAACAGCTGTAGGGTGGGTGACACTGGATTGAGTGCCAGGACAGGGYACCAAATGCTGGACTTAAGGGCCTAGGCTCAGACCTCTGTGTCCCTCCAGATTCCCCGTTYTTTCCCAGAGGCAGGGTTCGGAAGCAGGCCTGCCTAGAGCAGYACACACCTTGCATGATGTCATCGTGCCAGCAGTAGGTGAACTGTCCGTCCTCGCCACACACATCCAGTCCACCTAAGTACACCTTGTCTGGCTGGCAGTCCTTGAGCTCAATCAGCCGACCCAGGCCTGTCAGAAACTCTGTGTACCTGTACGAGCCGTGCTCATTTGATAGGATGGCCAGCTCACTGCTGCTCTGTGGAAAAACCCAGGGATGAGAACAGCACCAGTTCACAATCATCCGGCASACTCAKCCCTGATGGAGAGCCACCTCCCACCYCGGCACTGTCATGCTTACAGCTGTCCAGTCTATATACATGGGTGTCACCTGGCCTCCCTCCCTTCTCTACCCCTRCACATTCAGCTAGCAAAATCAACATACCCAGAACCCTAGCACTGCTCAGTAACCCTGCAACCAAACCCAAGCCTGCTCCTCTCTCTTGGATAGTGATCACCTAATGCCATCAAGGCTCTACACAGCAGAGGGATACTTTTCAAAATGCTGGCATTAATGGTGGCTCAAAGTAGTCCAGGGTCTCTACCTCACTCAGAAGAAAAGTGTGGCTCATGCTCGTACACTGGGCTGAGACTGTCCAGGATGGCCCGGTGTCCTGCCACTTAGCTACACTCACTCTGTGGCCCACACTGGGATCTCAGAACACTGCTACTGTGTGCATGGACCCTGCAGTTCTCACAGCTCTGCACACCAACACACTGGCCTGTCATGTCATTGGCTGTGCTTCTGGCTTAGGACTCAACAGGCTCCCAGTATTCCAGCGCATCAAAGAATCAGAGACTGAACTCTGAGGTGGGAGAGACCTAGACCCATTGTTGAGACCCAGTAGTCCTATGCTGACCCCAGGGCCTTACCTGGCCTTCTCCCACATACAGGACAGCAATCTTGTGAGTGTCATAGGAGGGGATCTGGTCAAGGAGCTGCACTGACCGTTCAAAGGACTGTAGGCAGACAGAGCCTGTGTGAGTTCAGGGCATAGACTACCCTGCCACCAGCCACCAACCCAGATAGCCTACAGCACCAGTCCTCAGGATGACTGTCTCTACCCAAGTAGAGCACAGCCTGCAGCCATGAGGGGATAGACCCTCTGTGACCCCACCCCTACTGTGGCAGAGAGAAGGCCGGCCTACCTCATTGGGCAACAGGATGGGCTTATTGGACTCATCACCAAAAAAGGGTGAGTGGTAGAGCTGTAGGAACACGAAGCTACAGAGAAAACATTGGTCAGGGCAGGGCCAGGGTGGACACCCCACCTGCAGAACGGCAGGACCTAAACTCTATGGCCAAGGACCCACCCTCCTTATGGCTCCCACCAGCCACAGGGAAGACACAATCTATGTCTGCCTGTTCTCCCACGCAGTGTCTGGGAGCTCCAGCCAAGAAGAAAGCGTATCCCCTGGAGTTGGGAGCAACCTGGGATTCGTGCCCACCTAGGGTTGATGCCTGGCACCTTTTCAGCACTGGAGGCCGCAGCTCTGCTCTTGAAGTTATCCCTCTCTACCCTCTTTCCCCTTCGTGAYGGAGCTGAATCAGAGATGGTATAGCCTCGGGGCCGGAGGCCACTGGGGGAGCGGGGAGAACTGGAAGGCAGGGGACCTTCCGGTGGGACTGTGATACGGCTCTCTTCACCTGGAGCTGACCAGGTAGCTGCTTCCCCATCCAGGATCCCCGACTGGGACCGGACCTTAGCCTCAGGACTCAGCCGTCCAATGTCAGTCTTGTCCCCCAGGTCTCCAAGGATGTCCTGTAAGGTCTGCAGCTCGGGAGATGAGCTTGACTTGCTCAGAGGCTGTGAGGGTTGGAAAGAGAGGTCCACTGCAGGCCGAGCCCCCTCAGAGGAGATGGCCCTCTCAATGGGGATGCCCCCTGCGGCCAGCTCCTCCAAGTGGGACTTTTCTTCCTGGCTCGATGCTGAGGAGGACTGCAAAGACAATTTGGAAGACACACTGTTAGAAGGCACTTAAGCACCAGGTCCTCCGGCAGTGCCTGCTATCCCTTCTGACAAATTGAAAAAGGCCCATGATAAATGCCACCCAGACGGAGGGTGAGAGACCCAGATGGTGGGAGCAGAAGCGACATGGGTGAAAGACCTGGCCATTTCTTAGCCAAGAGGAAGACCTATCCAGTTCACACAGCAAGTAAGTACAGAGCCAGGAGGTCTGAGACAGATGCCATGCCACCTGGCCCACCTTTCCCAGTGGCTTCCCGTGACACTCACCCGGCTGAAGGTGTCAGGCCGCTGGCAATGCCTGTCTGTACCTAATGCTGCCTCGAAGTCCTCCAATTCCGGGGGCTCCACTGGCACATGAGCCTCTCCTGGACTCCCCTCCTCAAGAACCACGGCCGAGTCTGGGAGGACAGACAGGGCTGCTTGCTGTGTGCTGGGCAGGCGGGACGCTCCTGTGACCTCAGAACAGCAGCCTCTCCCTGCCGGAAGGGCAGCCCCCTGCAGCTTCCGCCCAGGCGGGGATGGACTCTGAAGGCCTGGGGAGCCCTGGCTCTAATGCCAGCAGACCAGTGTGCAGCAGCTCTACCCACCCCTGTGGCACTAGCAAGGCAAGGAGACCGGGGTAAGAAGCCCTATCAAGAAGGGCTCCAGCGTGGGAGGGGTACAGAGTCTGAAGCCAACTCTGACTACGGAAAGAGGCCTTGTTTCTCTGGGGCTTTGAACCTAAGAAAGAAGCTGACAGAATGCTCCCACATGCAGACTTGTGGCCCACTCTGAGAACAGAAGCTTCAAGTCTGGTGCTCGAGGGAAGGGATGAAGTCCCCAGGCAGCACATGCCAGGGCAGGGGATGGGTAAGAAGCAATCAAGGGTCAGAGCAGCCTGACTGGCATGCCCCCTAGCTCCCGCCCACACTCCAGCAGCCATGTCTACAATGCCCTTCTGTACACATGAGAGAATCTGCTGAACAACCTTCAAGAGCCAGTGGCAAAGAGCTAGGGGCTTTGTCAAGGCCCTCGATCAGCTATGATGAAAGGAGATGCCCCAAACAATCAGACATCAGTGGCCAGGAAAGGGGTTCACCTGCGCCCTAGGGCCACAGGGAAAAGGAGACCGACCCAACCTGTCGGCCAGAGGCCACACACAGCTCAGAAGCAGAGCTCAGCTCAGAGGACTAAGCACAGGTGTCCTACACAAGATGTCCTCATGTCAGCTAGGACCCTGCTCCCCAAGGGTGATGAGAGCCTCAGGCAGCCATGGCAGGGTGAGCAGATGGACGAGGAAAACAGCGTCTATGAGGCAGAGTGGTGCTCTGCAGACCACATGGTTCCTCAGAGGGACGCGCCAATACCTGCCCAGGAAACGCTCCTGTGCAGCTGTCCTTGGCAGCTGGACTGGTACAGGGAGGAGAAAGAAGCCACTGCAAGGTAACCACGCGAGTAGCCTCGTCAGCGACAGAGACTGCACAAGGCCGATCAGAGAGGACGGGCATAGCCCCGGGCCTGGAGAGGAGAGAGGGGAGGGCCAGCGGCGGCCAGGGCCAGCACACAGGGCTCCCAGCTCTCCAAACAGCATGCACAGCCTTTGGGAGGTTATTGCTGGCCAGCTGCTGACATGGATGTCCTCAGCCTCCAAGTGCCATCTATGGCCACATGACCAAGGGCCTAGCTGGGAGGGTTGGCAGGCTGGGAGTACCAGGTAGGCAGGCAGGCCGGCGCAGGCATCCCACCCCAGGCCCGGGGTATGCTCAGCTGCCCGCAGTGCCTCCTCACCCTAGGCCAAGCCCATCATGGATGTGCTGCCAAAGGCTCCAGAGAGCTCCACCCAGACACTGCCAACTTCAGCAGCAGCCTGATGGTGGCAGCAGGTACCAGTCTCCAAGGAAGAGAGTTTCTTCAGCAGGCATGAGCCCGCTCCTAAACTTTAGGGACCAGAACACTAGGATCTCCTCCAAACACCCTGAAAACTATGCGGGAGAGGCCTCAAGGAAAGGAGCCGTGCTGCGCCAGACCAGGCATCCGAGCTCTGCATTGCCCAGGCTGGGTGCTCACCTGTATTAGAGCGTGGGAGAGTAGGAGGCTTGGCGGTGCYGGCCGCTGGCACCGACAGTGACTTGTACAAGGCCGTGTCCCGGTGCTCCTTGAAGCGTTCAGCAGCCATAAGGGCATTGGACAGCTCTTGCAGGGGCATGTTGTTGATGTCTGAGGAGAAGGGGCTGAGAGGGTTCTCCAAGCTCATCAGCCAGCTGGTGTTTCCTGGGGGTGGGTGGTACCTAAGCCTTAGGCCACACCTCCCAGTCATGCCCCACTCCTAGCACTATCTCCACAGCCTACACCCACTCACATCCTGGGTTGCTCCAGCTGAGCCCTAGACTGAGGCCAGGCTCAGACACACACCAGGGCAGGAGCTCCCGAGACAGCCTGGCAGCCCAGAGCCTTCTTGTACCACATCCCCACAGCACCCACGACTGTTCCTGGGCTTAGGGTCTTTSTTAAGCCCCTCCTGGTGACTGGCATGCCCCTGCTGCAGGCTAAATTCATATGCTAAGCTCAGAGAGGACCTCAGAAAGTGACTGTGGAAATGGTAAAGAAGTTATTTAACAAGGTCAAATGAGATTACACGTAGGGTAGCCCCCGTCTAATGGCTGCTGTGCACATAATAAAGGATCTGGGCTCAAGCCTGGGGACACAGAGAGAGAAGCCACACGCAGGCTCGGGAGGAATCCACCCTGCCCACATTGAGTCTCATCCTCTGGTCGTCTCCACTGGGGGACTAACGTCTGAAGAACAAGCTGCTCTGGTTGGCACTTTTGCAAAGCTAGCACACGCCCTGAAGACCAGCCTCGAGCGACTGCCTCRGCGCCCCTGTGCTCGCTGCTCTGGGTCTACAGCCTGAAGACGCCCACTGTACACTCCAGACTGCCTGCTTTCCCGGTACCTGTGGGCCTGCGGACCAGGATTTCTGCCCAGCCCTGGGTCAGCAAAGGCACATAGGCTGCCAGATTCGTCTTCTCTGCTGTTGGAAGCTGGGCTCCTGCAGAGGGCTTCTCAGGCTTCGCTGCTGGTGCTGTTTGTGGTCCCAGAGAAGCAGGGCCACCTGGGGTGTACGGAGCTGAGGTATCCAGGACACCAACTCGAAGGCCATGGCCCCCTGAAACAAGGGAGTTTAGAACTGGTGACCACTTGCCCAGTATAGTCTCCAGCACTGAGCAGACCCTTCGACAGTCCAGCCAGCCTGGAAGCACCTGGCCATGCCCCAGGAAAGCCCGAACAGGACAGCCCCAGCCCCGGAGAGTTGGCCCTTCAACAGTGGTAGCCTCAGTGAGATGGCTCTTCCAGAGGACCCAGGTTAAATTCCCAACACCCACATGGCAATTTACAGTTGTATGTAATTCCAGTTCCAAACATACAGGCAGAACACCAATGTACAGACAATAAAATCAAATAAATCATTAAAAATTAAAAAAAAAAAAAACCAAAAAACGACAGGCAGTATTGGTGCACGTCTTTAATCCTAGTACTGTGGAGGCAAAGGCAGGTGGATCTTTGTGAGTTCGAGGCCAGCCTGGTCTACAGAGCAAATTCTAAGACAGCCAGGGCTACACAGAGAAACCTGTCTTGAAAAAAACAAAACAAACAAAAAAGAAAACAAAACAGGAAGAGGAAGAAGGAAGAAGGACAAGGAAGAGAAAAAGAAGTGAGGAGGAAGGGGGGAGGAGGAGGAGTGATGGTCTCCTGCGCAGAGAGCAGCACAGAGCGCCAATGCTCACCACTGACCCACAACTCAATCATAGCAGAGAGCGCTTTGGGTGAGCTAGCTTCNTTAAGCCCCTCCTGGTGACTGGCATGCCCCTGCTGCAGGCTAAATTCATATGCTAAGCTCAGAGAGGACCTCAGAAAGTGACTGTGGAAATGGTAAAGAAGTTATTTAACAAGGTCAAATGAGATTACACGTAGGGTAGCCCCCGTCTAATGGCTGCTGTGCACATAATAAAGGATCTGGGCTCAAGCCTGGGGACACAGAGAGAGAAGCCACACGCAGGCTCGGGAGGAATCCACCCTGCCCACATTGAGTCTCATCCTCTGGTCGTCTCCACTGGGGGACTAACGTCTGAAGAACAAGCTGCTCTGGTTGGCACTTTTGCAAAGCTAGCACACGCCCTGAAGACCAGCCTCGAGCGACTGCCTCRGCGCCCCTGTGCTCGCTGCTCTGGGTCTACAGCCTGAAGACGCCCACTGTACACTCCAGACTGCCTGCTTTCCCGGTACCTGTGGGCCTGCGGACCAGGATTTCTGCCCAGCCCTGGGTCAGCAAAGGCACATAGGCTGCCAGATTCGTCTTCTCTGCTGTTGGAAGCTGGGCTCCTGCAGAGGGCTTCTCAGGCTTCGCTGCTGGTGCTGTTTGTGGTCCCAGAGAAGCAGGGCCACCTGGGGTGTACGGAGCTGAGGTATCCAGGACACCAACTCGAAGGCCATGGCCCCCTGAAACAAGGGAGTTTAGAACTGGTGACCACTTGCCCAGTATAGTCTCCAGCACTGAGCAGACCCTTCGACAGTCCAGCCAGCCTGGAAGCACCTGGCCATGCCCCAGGAAAGCCCGAACAGGACAGCCCCAGCCCCGGAGAGTTGGCCCTTCAACAGTGGTAGCCTCAGTGAGATGGCTCTTCCAGAGGACCCAGGTTAAATTCCCAACACCCACATGGCAATTTACAGTTGTATGTAATTCCAGTTCCAAACATACAGGCAGAACACCAATGTACAGACAATAAAATCAAATAAATCATTAAAAATTAAAAAAAAAAAAAACCAAAAAACGACAGGCAGTATTGGTGCACGTCTTTAATCCTAGTACTGTGGAGGCAAAGGCAGGTGGATCTTTGTGAGTTCGAGGCCAGCCTGGTCTACAGAGCAAATTCTAAGACAGCCAGGGCTACACAGAGAAACCTGTCTTGAAAAAAACAAAACAAACAAAAAAGAAAACAAAACAGGAAGAGGAAGAAGGAAGAAGGACAAGGAAGAGAAAAAGAAGTGAGGAGGAAGGGGGGAGGAGGAGGAGTGATGGTCTCCTGCGCAGAGAGCAGCACAGAGCGCCAATGCTCACCACTGACCCACAACTCAATCATAGCAGAGAGCGCTTTGGGTGAGCTAGCTTCYGGCTCTTCAGCTCCAGGAGCCTCACTCCACTGATGAGCAGAAGTACATGCCTCTCTCCACAGACTGAGACAGTGTGCCAAAGGACTGACCATATCCAAGAGCTATCAGGAAGTGGCCAGTCATAAAGCCAGCCAACAGTCCTGCAGCATTTCTGCACATCGGGCAAACAGAGAGGCAGCTAGGGATGATGGGTATGTGGCAGGGACTGCTCCGGTAGTCTCACCCGACATGGAGCGGGCCCGGGCCCGGGCCCCACGGGACGCCTGCTGCCCAGCCTGGGACTCCAGTTTGGCCGGCGCTTCCTTTGTCTGCCTCACGTGTGTGCCAGAGTCAGAGCTACGGACAGAAGTGGCCATACAGGGTCAGCCATGGTCCCCAGGGTTTCTAGGAGCACAGCATACACACAAGGGAGGGACAGTCACCTTGACTCTGAGCCACCCTGCAGATCTCCGGAGTCCAGGCCCAGCAACGACCGCGTACCAGTCCCCACACTTGTTGTCACAGTGACGAGCTTATTTCCAACCAGCCAGGTTTTGGTCCTACCTCCTGCCAGGAGGAACTCTCCCACAGGGGACCTAAAAGAGTAAGAGTATCCACCTCCTGCTTGTATGTGCAGGTCAAAGGGAACTCCAAACCGTGAATCTCAGCTCCTGAAGGCCAGCAGGACCTCAGGAGCCCAGAGCAGCTGCCACCTTGGGCATCGTTCAGCCACAGAGGAACAAGTAGACCACTGCCCCGCCCACCCACAGTCCTGTAGGTCCTCGCACCTCTTGGGGACTGCAGTGAAATTGGAGAACACATATCGGGCCATCATGTCCAGACACGTTTCTGTAAGCTCCAAGTGGAGATTCTTCAAGTTGTCATCAGCCTGGGCCATAGAGTTCTCATCTGCAGACCCCAGGCTGGCGCTGGTAAGGGATGTCTGTATTCTGCTAGAGGTAGAAACCATGCCCGGGTTAGAGGTCAGGGCTAAGGGAAGGACCATACTGAGTCACCTACCACCAGGAGCCAATGCATGCACGGCCAAGATGGCCTTACTCAGAAAGCCCACTAGACCCAGGCACAGTGGCTAGTGGAGCTACAACCTCACAAGCCCTGTGGACCACGTCACCCCAGAGAGGAAGGGAGGCRGGAGCCTCACGGCAAAGCCCCCCTGTCTGGAGCACAGCTGAGAGACTAGAGAGACAGAACATCCCTCTCCCCAAAGCACACAGAAGTTAGCCATGGCGGCAGCCCACAGCTCAGTCATGCAGACTCCAGAGACCACARGAGGGCAGAGCAAGATTGCATTCTGCCCACAGGGCCACCTCCTAGCAAGGACAGGGAGTGGCTGGGCTTTATGGGCTAAGTAAACTGGGGTGACTGGTCAAGCTCCAGTCATGCCCCAGGAAGCAGAGGAAGGCCTTTTGTAGGTTTGATTCTGAAGCACTTTAGCCACATTTTGGTTATAAGGAGTCTGCCAGAAAGAAAGAGGTGATTGGGTACTACTGAGCCCCTCACTGTCCCCAGCTCTCAGAAGCCACACCCACGAAGGGCTGGAAGGTGAGGGAAAGATGCCCTGTCACTAGACAGACACAATTCACGGAAAGATGCTAGCACCTACCTACCTCTGGGGCCCAGCATCTCCTCACCCCTCCAGGCTGGCCTCCACCCCAGATCCCTATACCAAAACCTCTAGTTCCTCTTAGAGTGAAGCCCAAGAAGAAAATCCGCCCTACAGAATGTGATGCCAAACTTAGGGTAGTGTGTCTGCCCCTGCACAGGAGCTCGTGCCTGGCCTTTGTGGTACCAACCTGAAGGGTTGACACTGCCTCCCAGTTTCCTGAGAGCAGCTACTCTAGCTCTCTGAGGGCTTGGAGGATCTCTGAGGAGGCTGTGCAGCCAGCTGTGCTTGGACAGAATGCAACCTTCCCACCCTTTGCCACCAGGCTCTGCTGGGCTGGGGCCAGGTTGTCCTCCAGCTCCTGTCAGGGAGAGCCGCCAGCAGGCGAGGAGGCATGCATGCAGCCCCATGCACCACCACCCGGGTGCTCACGGGCTCAAGCTCCAGGTCCGTGCCCCCCGCCCGACACGGCCCCACTACCTGCGGACCACATGTTCAGATACACTGATGCTGCGGCACCGGAAGGCCTCGGCTGCACAGCTCTCTTTGCATTCTTTCACAGGTGCAGAGTTATTCAGGCCTTGTTTGGGGGCTCTGGCTATCCTCAAACTACCGGGCGAGGAAGGAAGCCCCAAGCCCCAGAGAGCCCAGCTCCCAGGAAGGGAGAACAAGCCATTGGAGGGGTGAGAAGGAAAGGTCCCGGGCCACAGGGTCAAGATGGAGAGGTCCCGCGGGTGAGATGAACAACAGAACCATGCCAAAGGACAGTGAGCAGGGGAAGAAACAGAAAACAAAAATGCATAAAAATACAGCTTGTAAATGCGACGGAGAAAAAAATGTAAGGTTTCACGCATGACACCAAAACAAAAGACATTAGTGCAAATTAAATGTGTGGATCGCCCGGCACGGCAGATTCCAGGCTAGGCAGACCAGATAGCCCTGCTTACCCCGGAGAGAGGCCTTGAGGCCAGGCCCTGGAACTCATTGTGGAAAAGGCTACTTCTCAACGCAAGCCCCTGAGAGGAGGCAGCTCTGGCCAAGGACGGCCAAACTGACATTCTTGAGCCCCAACCGTGGGGCTTAAGCACAGGCTGCACTGGAAAGTGCCGTATCCCACCCAAGGAGAGCTGCGACAGCCCGCAGGAAGCGGGGCAGGCAGGGCGGCAGGGCGATGAGGTGCAAACGGAACAATGAGGGCCAGCACAGCTCTGCTTTCAGGTTTGGCACAAGCAGCTGTGATGGTGAAGAGCGTGTCCCTGATGAGCAAGCTCTGGGGGAAGAGAGGTGGCTCTGGCTAAGGGCTGGGCCAACCAGAGACCATGGGACCAAGGAGATGTCTCTGGGCTCTCCCTGGCCAGGCCCAAGTCATAGCTGCCATCTTTTACTTGTGTTCCAGGGCAGTGAGGCCCTGCCCTGTACGTAATCCTGGCCCAGACAGGCCAAGATGCTGGCACAGGCTCCACAAGGCTGGAGGCTGTAAGCCATTCTAGCGAAAGGTCCTGCCCAGGGTCATCTTAGCCTCAGGTTACCATGTACGATGACACCCCTTCATTCCTAGTCCCATGTTCACTGGCCTAGATCACACGTCACAGCCCGGGTCCTACCCACTTGACATCAGGTACACCCAGCAGCCCCCGAACCTTTTGGGTCTCTCATTAAGACTGGTGCTCCGTGCTCTGAAACTGTCCTTCTCAGGGGTGTCATCAAAAGACAGGAGGACATTGGATCGCAAACCCTGGAGGGTAGAGACACAAGCCGTGAGGGGCCATGGGAGACAGAAGCTGTAGTTCTCTTCTCATGCCGACCTCAGGTGGAGCCCAGTAGCCAGCTCAGCACAGACAGCTGAGCGTCGGAGCCCCAACCGTTCCCCATTCCTCCGCTGCCTTAGGACTGACCTTAGTGATATAAGGGACAAAATCCTTCCGGAAGGGCAGTCGGCACCTAATGAACCACATGGCTATGACATGATGGGCCAGACACACAATGTACTGGTTAAACCTGGTGGAAGAAGAGACAGAAACTTTGGTCTCCCTCTCGGTGTCAGGGGAAAGCATCATGAGGCTCAAGAGACTCTTAAGCTTGGAGCCCGCTGTACTCCAGGAGGCTGGYCAGGCCATGGCTCTGGGCGGGCCCGGGCAAGCAGACTTACTTGGAGGGGTTGGTGTACGGCAAGGAGATGGCAAACACACTGGCATACTGCTCTGCGGCAAAGTTCCTGTAGAGGTGGGGCAGCCTGGCCAAAGCTGTGACACAAGGACAGCCATCAGGGAAGCCCAGGCCACAGCTGCAGTCTGACAGCGGCACCCTGCGCTTCATTTTCAGAAGTCAGGGCAGCTACCCACAGCCAGCTGAACGCAACCTTTGAATCTAGGTCTCAGCTAGGGACAAGCAACRTATGGCTCCCAGACCAAACGGAGCCTACGGCCCGCAGCTGTATGATCCAGAGCTGCGAGTATGTTGAGAATCTTTACAGGGTAGTGAGCAAAACACTCACTACCTGAAGTTCCTGTGGCCCACCAAGGATCGCCTTTCCGCTTGGCCATCCCTGTCTAGTATCTAAAGGTCCAGACACACAGGAGGCAGGGAAGGGGACCAGCACAATGCCTGGACTCCTGGAAGTTCTCACAAGGGAGGGACAAAGCAAGTACAATTGGAAAACCCATGTGTTCTAAGAGCAGAAAGAAGGCTAAAACGAAGCTGGTCTAGGCATGGAGCAGGGGCTGAGGATGACGGGCAGGCTCGTGAGCAGAAAAAAAAGATAGACGCAAAGCACCAGGAAAGCTGGCAGGAGAGGCAGGGCCCCGAGGCAGCGGAAGCGCCAAGACCCATGTCCTCCAGGGAGGCCAAACTGCGCAGTCAGGAGGGCTGGAGA
>BDUI01001448.1:68115-89959 GCA_002335545.1 Apodemus speciosus
GTTCTAAGTACTTAAAACAGAAAGAAGAGATATTGAACATTCGGTTGCATGGCAATGAAATCTAAAGATATGATCTACCAAATATATCCTGAGTCTCCAATGATTCAGAGTGCAAGATTCTGAAATTTTCAATATAGAAAATATGATATAAAATAATATGAATTAGATAAGATTTCTAATGAAGTTGAGGCAGCATCATTTGTGTATCTTTTTCAAGCTTCTAATATGAAACACTGAGTGCTTGCAGTTCACAGACTACAAAAAAAGTAATATGATATAACTTAGGTGAGATTTCGCTGCCAAATTATTTTGTGTTCAGTACTTATCTTCCTAAATTTTTTGAAATTTAAAGGTAATCAAGTTTTTTGAAAACCTAAATGTTTTAAAACCATCTACATATCATTCTTTGTAAAACACAAATCTATTTATAAAATATTAAGTAAAGAAAGAGGAAAACCATGGTTCAGTTGGGAAAAATAAAGGGGCTTTCTTAGCCATTTTCAGACAAGCCTGCATGATTATAAATATCACAGAAGAAATGCAAAATAAGATGCGGAAGATGCCCTAGGTTTTACAACCTTCATGCTAAAGTAACTTAAAGCTGAGCAGCTAGTGTGAAAATGAATAAATAAATATGCAAATCTGAATGTGTGAAAGTATATTTTTATAATGCTTTAATGAAATCAATTTACAATAAAAAGAAATGTTTAATTAAATTGCATGTTAGTRTAATAACCTCATAATGAGAGTCACCATAATAAAAATATTGAGACTATTTTATTAACTGCCAAAAGTCTCAACACATTTTTCTCTACATAATGACAGTGGAGATGCTATACTGTGGCTAATGCAGTAAATTTGCAGTTCCATTTGGCTTAAAATTTCAACGTTGCCAAGAAAAATTATTTTTTTAAGACTTACCAAAGCCCAACTTCTGGAAGTTGAGCCCTAAATTTCTATTTTGTGTATCAATGCTTTTCTATAAGTGCAGGCTTGAACCACGGTCTACTATTATGATATTTAATATTGGTTATGAACTTGAAGTAATCTACAACTACCAAGAAGCCAAATCTCTGGGCCTGCCTGTGAAGTGCTTTCTTGATYAGGCTGATAGAAGTGGGATGGTCTACCGTGAAAGTGGGCAGCTCCATTCCCTGGGCTTGTTCCCTAGAGAACACAGAAAGGGCAAAGCTCACTGAGCATGAGCATTCATCTCTCTCATTTTCTTGTCTGTGGAATTGATGTGAGCAACTCTCTCAGTTCCTGCCTCTGTGACTTCTGTATCACAATGGACAATGTTTTCATATTGTGAGATTAAAAAACAAACTCTTCATTGACAACATGGATTTGTCAGAACATTTTAGCATAGCCACAGGGAAAGTAATTACAATGTAAAATTGGTGTGAAGATTGGGGCCATTGATGCAATAAATATGACTATTTGTTCTTAGGCCTTTGGGATTGCTTTGTGGAAAATGAAAAGGTTTGGAACTTTGAACTAGAAATGACCTTGCATGTTTCAAGAAGAGTTTAATGCACTGTTCTTGTCTTGAGCTTGGAAAACAAAAATGTGGAGAGAAATGCAGAGAGTCAATGGGGAGCAATGACTCTCTAAGGAGCTGAGCTAGAAGCAACCCAGGTTACAGTCTGAAAAATAATCTGGTTTCATTTTGCCCATATTATGAAAACTGTTAAGACCAAACTTTCAACCAGTGACCTAACATGTTTGACAAAAAGGAAATTCAAAGCAGGACAAGAGTAAGTCTTTCACGTGAGCTGCTTTTCACTGCTTTAATTTAGATTTATAATGAGGAGGCCAAAAGATAAGGACACTGTGACAATCAGCATAGAAATCTTTGTGAAGTTTAAAATTGCATACTAGGAGAGTCAAGAAGAAAAAGCATCTGCAGTTGTTAAAACGAAACCTGATGCTTTTCAGTAAGAGCACCATCAAAAGCACCCACTCATAGAAATAACTACTTAAAATGGCTCAGGAAAGGGAAGCTKCAGATTTATCCACCAAAGTGTGCAGWAGCCTTTATAACAATGGCTCAATAGGACTATGCCCTATATGAAGATGGAAGTAAAATCTCATGGTATCATACACACACAGCTCTGATTTGTAGGCATTGAAGTCATAAGAATGAACAAGTCACAGTCTTGCTTCACAGATTCAGAGAGTCATTGGAGCCAGACAATGGATGTAGCTCCAAGGAGAACTCAAAGGATCATTGAGTGAAGCTATAAAGGTGAAGCAGTAGAGAATGCTGAATGTGGGAGATGCCAGTACTGAGGGCTATCCATTGAGGATAGTTATAGGTCCATGGAAGAACTTGCCAAAAATATCAGCTATGTATTCTTACGCTATAGGGAGTAGAGATGGAAAAGTAGCTATCTTAAGCCATTTGAGTTCAAATAATTTTATTATGAGCTCCAGATGCCAACATAGAGCAGCAGAATTAGGGTGTTGCCCTCCTGCATTTTAGTCTTGCATTTGTTTGAACATTCCTTACCATACATACTCTGGATCTTTCCATTCAAAATGGGGTCATTGATGTATTGCCTTCAGATGTTGCAAATACTCTTTTGTGGTTACAGAGGCTCATAGTTAAGAGATTACTTGAGTCTCAGAAGAGATCTTGAACTTTTAAACAGTCTTAGCCTAGTTTCATATTAAGGAGACATAAGTCTAGAAACTGCTGTTGAGGAGGTCTGGAAACTGCTGCTGAGGAGGTCTGGAAACTGCTGCTGAGGAGGGCTGGAAACTGCTGCTGAGGAGGGCTGGAAACTGCTGCTGACCTACTTCCTTTGCCTCAGGCCAGGGGGCTGGGCAGCTTCTGAGTCATGGATTGAGGCCTGTTCTCCTGAACTGTCAATTTTAAACCTGTCATGGAGTCAGCCTGTCTCTTTCAATATGCAGATATAGAAGTCCTGAGAGTCTCGGCCCAGGTCTCTCAGCAGGAAGGCTGGCAGCATCCTTTGCAAAGACCTGAAGGAAAGCACTGGTATAACTGAGAACATGGAAAGCAGATTGGAGTGTGAGCTTGACCTTGCTCCTCCTCCTCCTCTTTCTACTTCGTTCTCTTCCATGTGTTGCTGTAACCCTCAGAAGTGTATTTTTAAAATAAAGGCACATTTATAAAGAGATGGAGAGTGTGATTAGTGCACACTAAGTGAGTAAATATGGTAATTGTCAAGGACAACCCTACTCTAATAAAGAAAAGAGCAAATGGAGATGGCTCTAATAGGTTCACATAAAAGTAAAAGAACCAATGTTAAAAAGGAAACTGTCACTAACTTTATTTTCTTATGCTAACAACTGGAATGATAACGGAAATGCACATTGCTTCCTAAATAATCTTCACTTATTTTAAATTATATAAGCGCCATGAAACATAATTGACAATCATATTCGTGATGAAGCAGACACACTTAGCAAAATAGATTAAAATCTCTTTCATGACATGATTCATGTTTTATATGGAAATACATGTGGTGCATAAACACATTGGACAGTTTTCTGGAAAGTACCAAGTACTTAGGAGGAAAGGAAACATGGCTGGCTGTTGTGGCTGGACAGTGTGGAGTGCTAGAGACACTGGGATGGGTTCACAGTGGGTCTGCAGGGTMTCATACTGATGCTAGCTTTCTATCTGAATGAGTTGGGTGATATTGGGTTGTTAACAAGATGTTTTACAGTGTCTTCATTAAGCATTACTAAGCGATTACTGTGGCATGAAATCATAGAATGAAAGAAAATCATTTGCAACCTCCATTTTTTTCTTTCTTTTAACAGCCTAGGGGAATTACATTGTTTATGTTGTTAAGGGGAAAATGATGAACTAGGTTAGCAGGCTAAATTTGCAGTCCTCAGAAGCAAAGAATAACTTCAAATATGAGAAGATTAGGTGAGGCCATCAATTAGGAAACACGTCACAGAGGCATTAAGAAATTGCATAAGGAGATAGAACTTGTGTGGAGAGAGTCTACTCTCTGCTTATTTCTGCTAAAGAGCCCTTCTTTGTTGTCACCTTTTAGCCCCATGTCCCTTGTCACCCTGAGGGCTGCTGTTATGAGAAGCAGGAATGTCTCAGACTTCAGGAACATTCTGTGAACAGGCCACTTCGCAAACAAGGCATGCCCTGCCTCATGATTCAGCCCTGCCCACTCCATTTACTGCAGTTCTCATCGCTATCAAGTTTCTAAACTGCTCTTTCCTTTGCTCTCATTTCAACAAAAGTACTTTGGAGTATGTACTATACTGTGACATCTTCGTGGCATCTTCAGTATTGAAGAGTTCTGCTGTGGTCTGGTGAGGAAAAAGTGAACAGGTGAGTGTCTGCTAGTCAAGAGGAGCGACAAACAGAAAGATTCTACTTGCTGGCCACTGATTGCCTTATCTTGAGGAGTAATAAAAAGAAATTTCTTCTATTMTGTCCCAGAAATACTTCTATATAGTATTTTCATACAGCAACCAAAACTGACTAATTCAGAGAGATTGAAAGTAGCAATCATGTGAGCAAATACATTTAGTTCACAGGATGAACAAATGATTAGAGAAAGGGTATTAGCTGGACCTCACTAAGGAAATATTAGTAGTTCTCAGATCAGGAAATAATATGTAAGCTTAAATGGTCTGAACTTGAATGAATTTAAGAGCATGCTCAATRASGTGTGGCTTATAAGGGACAGTGCCCTTAAAAGTCTTATGTCTACCTGACTCCCCAAGGCCTGACTACCCTGCAATTGGGTGAAATTAAATGATGGGATGTTAAGAGGTAATTCAGATTAATAAGAACATAAGAAGGGAAACTCAATATAGGATATTTTCTTCTTAATAACAGAAAAAGATTTATAGGTTATATATGACCCATGAACTATAAGGATATAAAGGATGCCCACAGGGTTATGTGAGTCCTCACCAGCTGACAGATCATCCAAGCCTGAGCTTACACTATGCCCTTCTACAACTATGTTGTCTAAGCTACCCAGTACAGACCTTTCTGTCACAGCAACATGAGCTAAGAAAACTATTTCTGGAAATGCTATAAAAAAGTACCCATATTTTAAATAACACATTTCTGCATGAATTGTGTCCTAGTATAAGGGACAATAAATTCCAGTGAAACTTAAATCTGAGTGAGAAGCTTATACTCTCGTTGACTTATGAATTAACAATGATCTCTTCACCAGGCAGTGGTGGCACACACCTTTAATTCCAGCAGTTGAGAGGCAGAGGGAGGCACATTTCTGAGTTCAAGGCCAGCCTGGTCTACCGAGTGAGTTCCAGGACAGCCAGGGCTATACAGAGAAACCCTGTCTTGAAAAACTGGAAAAAGAAGAATAATCTCTTCAAGTTTTTATGTCTATTCTGAGTCTAATTCTTATCACACTTTTAATCATTGTTATTATTTCTATGGCAACTAGGTAAAGGAATATATCTAGCATGTAATAAATAGTTAATAGTTGATGGAGTTACAAAATAGATATAGAAATAAAGAACACTCAAGCAAGGGAAAAACAGTGAGAGCATTAAGTCTACTTCTCTTGCTTTTTACAGGAATGGAATTGGGGATCTCTGCAGGCCAAAGGTAGTGTAGCATTCAGGACAGTGTCAGGAAAGGACAGTGATTAGAACTCAAAGCTAATCTCTCACCATCATTGTCCAGCTAACCAGCAAACAGGAGGTGTGCAAACACACATAGCACTGCATTTTAGGCCTTGACATCCAGAAACGGATTGTTCTGCTTGTCTTTGTTTTAGAAATGAATGAACGAAGAGAAGATATTAGATTAATGAGGTAAACATCACAGATCACCCTGCAATATATGTATATACCTACATACAATATTTAGTTATGTATTTGCATGGAGAAAGAGAGAGAGAGAGAGAGAGAGAGAGAGAGAGAGAGAGAACTACAACTGGAGTTGGTTGACTCATAGTTAACAAACACATTGCCTTGTGTCCAGTGTTATACTATGTACAGAGTTGTCTGAAAATGCAGCAAGAGTGGGCAACCCAAAAAAAGCAAACTATTTTTCATTCTTGTCAGAATCCATCTAAGAAAGACTAAAGGAAGCAAGTAATACTTTCTGGAGATGGCCCATTGTCTTGCAAGGCCTGGAACAGGTGAACTCTGAGTCAAGGCCCCAAGAGACTTCATCYCTTGATTGCTTCTGTTATTGTTATGTCTTTCCTGTCATTACACAATCTAATGATTTCTAGGCATTAGCCTACCCTACAGTACAGATTCTCCGCAGATCAATGAAGGTACATTTTTTGGAGCATTCTTTAATGCTACATAGACAAGTTGATGATTTCCTAATTCTTAATAATGATTCTATAGAATTCCTAAATTTATACAAATAATTTCGAGCTCTCTATAGCAGGAAAGCTACAAATAGAGCTCTGTAAACCTTCATGTGTCACCAGCTAATTGCACTAGGATAAGGAAGCTGGCTGGGAACAAATTTATGATCAGGGAAAACAGTCTTCCTAAGTTTGCTGTGAAACCATTATCTGATAAATAAAGGTCATAAACTAGGAATGACCAATTTATTGTAGCTGCAAGAACAAAAGTTATATATTGACTGGTTTATCTATACAGAACTTCAAAACTAGTGAAATGCAATGTGGGTGATTTACCTATTGGCCAAACTGAACTAAAGTTTGAAATGAGAATTATTGTTTTAAATGTTTAATGAACACATAAAGCTAGAGAATAGATAACAAATGGTTAGTTAGATACTAGTCATAATGGAAACATGTAAACATTTTGCTGTAACTCCTTATCATTTATAACTTGAATTGCTATCTTAAACTTGCTATAAATTTTTGTAATGTAAAGATGCTTGGAATACCATATGATTATTTATCCTAAGAACAGTATAAAACCTAAGAAAGACAAGGGAGAGGATTTTTCTTATATGGGGCTGGGTTTTTTTTTTTTTTTTTTTTTTTTTTTTTTTTTTACTTTAAACAATCAAATGGTAAAGGGCTTTTTCCTTCCATGAGCAATAAAGGTTGAAGCTTCTTTTTCATCCAAAATAAATGAGTTTTTTTCTGTTTTGTCACTTGCTCATTGAAACTTGCACCTGGGAGGTTTTTTTTTTGCTCCATCCATCAAATATATATATCAGTATAAGTGTGTGTGCCTAAGTATGCATGAACACTATGGATCTGAAAAGACAGTTGGTTGAGCCCAAACAAAGTGTGTATATGTATAAATATGTGTGTATATGTGTGTGTGCTTATTGTCTTTGTAAAATATTTTCTTTCTGCATGCGTAACTTCATTTTCCTTTTCTCTGGCTTACAAAGGGAAATCTCTGAGCCTCTTGCTGTTCGGTGATAAAGCTTCATTGTGAACCATAGTTTGAGAGTACAGTTGYAGAGGGGGATAGGGCAGCTGATCACACTGGACCACCAGTTAGCAAGCAGGGAGTATGCATGCTGATTTTAACTTAGCCTTTTTTTTCTGTCTGAGGTCTCAGTCCATGTGCCATTGCTACTCAATTCAAGGTGTGCCTTCACACCTCACTTAAACTTGTCTGTACATGCCTTCACAAACATACACACAGATGTGTCTACTGAGTGATTATAAATGTAGACATGTTAGGAATGACAATTGTTCTTCACACTATATGCACACTATATGCTTCACACTATATGATCTCTAAGGACACTATCCAATTTTAATAATGTATATTCTTTCTTCACATTAGTCCATATTCCGTATGTATGCTGCTGTGGGTGGATCTCAGGGCCTTGCATATGCTGCRTGAGTGTCCCACCACTAAGCTATACCCTAGCTCTAAAATTACCATGATTTTATTTATACTTACTCTGCATTATATTCTGCATGCAAGACAATTTGGAGAATTCTCAGATATAGAGTAGTGTATTAAATGTAGAATATACTTGGACTCATACATCAAAAATAATTTATACTATGTTCAGCTACTAGGATAGTTGAAGCACAATTGTTTGACCACTCCCCCCTGTAGAGAACTTGAGCAAACTCAACACAGCATTCAAATTGGCCTCCATTGTATGCCAATTCATACTGGGAAAGGCAAGTTCAGCCAGCCTTTCAGCATAYGGTTTGTTGGATAAAATTTTTGATACATATTATTATTATTTCAAAGCTTAATAGACTCTATCAAACCTAAATTTTCTATTTTTCTACATATATCCATAGATACTTAATATGGAAATTAAGATGGATTGAGCATGCTGGACAAATTATCATTGTGAGCCAYATTTCTGCTCTCTTTATTCACCATGTTTACTCTTAAAAGAACTTTAAATCACTCTATAAGGACACACACACAAGCATGTATATTCTCAAGCACACACATATTCATACATACATAGAATATGAGAGAGAGAGAGAGAGAGAGAGAGAGAGAGAGAGAGAGAGAGAGAGAGAGAGACTAAATATTTCTCATTACTTGGAAAGTTTGTAGACCTTTACTTTAGTATTAATCACAATTATTCAAAGAATAATTTTAACTATCTCTCTTACTTAAAAATTCTCCCAATTTTTAAACTTTATTTTTTAAATTAGCTCAGAAGCCTTGTGCTTATAAAATTGCTTCATTTCTTTTAAACATCTTTGTAATGGAAACAGAATTTTATTCATAGTAGATCACATAGATGGACATTTTGTTTCTAAACTTGAACTCTGAGGCTTCATAGACTGTCCCAGTGGACATATATTTCATATGTAGAGTATATACTTTTATTCTTATAGAAATTTTTTGGAGACAAAATCCTCAGCTTTTATCTGGTTTCCATGGAGACTGGTGGTCTAGATGACTTGAGAATCCCATGCCTCAAAAGCATCACTAATGCTGTATCTGAGTAAAGAAAGTTTTATTAAATCATGATGATAGATGAATTTTTCTCTATATGTTTAAAATGACCCATAGCTGAATATAATATAATATAATTGCAATATTCTAAAAGCAAAATAAATACAATTTTCTTTGAGTCAATTCTGTCAATGTGTCTGGGTTACTAGATGTTAGTTAATACCTCAAGATAATTAGCCAGATAGACATTGAGTGTGGAAGTGTGTTATAAAATTCTGCAGATTTAGATCTAACCTCTCCCAAGTTACTGCAGAGTCTTAGAGAAGTGAACTATATTTATCAATCACATTCTGTTACTAACCCTCTGAGACATTGGCTGGGACCAGAAGCATCTCAGTGAAGTTATCAAACTGGATAAAACAATTGTTCCAAAGGGCGTGCCACTTGAGTCCCAGGACCCTGTGTGATATGAGCCTGGAATTCTGGGATTTTACTTTTCAAAAAGTTTTTGTTAAATTCTGTTAAACTCGTCCTTGGAAGCTTCTTGGGCTCAATTTAATCTGAAGCCAGAAGGCAGCCTGTGTTTCTGACTTCTGTTTTGTTGTTCTCCTTTGCTTTGCCCCACACTGTAGTTTGACTCTGCCATGCAAGGCTGAATGAACATGGAAATCACTGTGCTAAATCTGCAGTCAGCTGGGATTATAGGAACAGCAAAGCCTCACAGGCAGACTGCCTCAATATGAGGTCATTATCTAGGAGGACAATGGTGCTCCCCAGATCATCTCCTGAGAATCAGTTCAAGTAATCAGACTTCTTCAGTCCACCCTGCAGGACTAAAGTTGAACCGGTGATGGATGCCACCATACCCAGACTTGCCTACTTAGAAAGCTTCTTCCTCCACTGCTGATTCTGATGAGCTTGGTCACTGGGCATCTTTATCTGATCCTCTCCCCAATGTGTCCTCACCAGATAATCTCTCCTCTCTCTGCTTTTCAGTAATATTCATCTCTTCATGTGGACAGGTAACTTGAGTCCAGTGTGTTGTATGCTTACTGGAGCCAGAGCTTTTCCCTCAAATACTCCATTTACACTATTACTTTCTGACTTCTAAGTAAGCTGTTGCTTTTCATTGAAAAGGATGAGAAAGAAAAAGGAGGACATAARCATCATCACTTCCATTATTTCTCTAAAGAGAAAAAACAAAACAAAACACTAGAGCCAATGAGTCAACTCAGTGAATAAGTGTACTTGCTGCCAAGCCGTATGACCTGAGTTCAATCCCAATAACCCACGTGATAGAAGGAGAGTGCCAGCTTCAATACAAGTTGCCCTCTGACATTTGCATGCATAGAATGGTACATGTGTAAACTCACATACATACATAATACATACATACATACATACATACATACATACATACATACATACACACATATATACAGACAGACATGCAGCCACATAAATATTAATGAATACATGTATTCGCTGCTAACAGCATACATGTATTGGTCCACCTTATATTGTTTAGTTGAGCAGCATTTTTCAGGACTCCATAGAAAGAAATGCACCAAAAAACTTCTGGTGGCATGCTGCAGTTTCTTGCCATTTCTGAGTACTTGGGCTGATTGGCAGAGTGATGTCAGCTGAGACAGATACATGTGCTAAGGCATGTGCATGTGCTAAGGCAAAACCATGGAGGACACATGATGTTTGGAGGGTATAAATAGGACTCTACAGACACTGACAGGGGCGGAGCTAGGCTTGCTAATAGAGCTAGTTGTGCAAAGCTTGAGGGTCTTGAACTGATCTTCAATTCCCTGAGAGAGGCACAGTTGAGAACTTCTCCTGGAGTTCCTCCTTGTCTGCCCTGCTGAATTGTACCAAGGCTGAGGCCTGGCTGTCTCTCCTGGATAGTGCCATCTCTGCTGATTCAGTGTTTGCTATCCCAACCCTATCAAACTGGACTGCTGATATATTTGTGAAATGTTTGTAAGTGGATTGAGCTGCCTCGATAACCTGTGAATTGAGCAACCGATTTCCAGACAAGACAGTCAGGAGTTGCTCCAAAGAACCATTCCTAAACAGGTCCACTTCCCCGTATCCTTTCTTTACCACTACCCCTGGTGGGTGATGGGCTAAAAGCAAGATTAAAACATTTATGAACCATCATTAAAAAATAGTTTTGGAAAGTTACAGTCTGTAAGCAAAATAACTTTTTTCAGGCAAATTGAAAGAGCTCAATTGTATAGGTAGCATCCATAGCAACTGTGTTCGACTATATAGACATGTATTTAGGTATATATTTAGGCATGTTGAGCATTAAACTCAGTCTTGAATATGCCTTCTTTTATCATCATTTTGTATTCATTTTTCTTTTTGGCATTTCTGTTACAGTTTAAAAATATTTTAAATAATTTTTGAAAATTTCATTTTCAATAACTCTTAATCTATTGAAATTAGTCTATTGTAATGTAATCGTGCTGACACATGTAAAAATTTTCCTAAGCAGCCTGTTACTTCTTAAGTTAGTTTGCCTAAGATAGATTTTCTATACTGTAGTTAGGCTGGCTTTAACCTAAAGATCTCCCTGCCCCAATATCTCTGCTATGGGGATTGTACCATTGTGCTGACTGTAATTTATTGTCCCACACTAAGAAAAAATAATTACTCTTACTTTTTCTCTAAAATATTTTAATAACAAATCTTCTCCACTGGTGCTATAAATTCTAGAAAGGCACCAATCCCTGTAAGAGTACACAGCTGTCTCTACAGCATTTCTGAAACTGAGTCAGGTCACATGATGAGTTAAAAACAGCCATAGAGATTTCATGTCTAATAAAATAAATAAACAAGCAAAAGACACCCAGAAATATTGATAAGGCATTTGGTAGTATGACCACTTAATAGATTAACAATAACAGGTTCTACCCTAGCAATGATCCCCCCAACCATGGGCTTTTGTTCATGATTCCAGTACCAAGAAAGAAATTTCCTATCATCATTTATTACTCAAATCTCATTAGAAAATGGCTATTTACCAAATAATAACAAACAGAACACTATTGTGCCAGTGAAAGTATCTGCTCAGCCCTCTATCATGCAGGATCCAGAATGATAAGTTCAAATTCATTGTATGTATTTGTGAATTTATATATTTATGTGTGTCTGTATTTATGAAATTTTTATGAATAAAGAAAAAACTTAAATGTGAGGAAACTGTGATTGAGTTTAATGGTATGATTCAAGGATGTTTACTTCAATAAAGCTGCCTCTTCTCTTCAGCACATATGAACCAAATCAAACAAAAGCAATGTGTTTGTCTAGAAAGAAAATAAAGATGATGCCCCAAAGTATGCACAGATCTCATACCTGGACCACCTCTCAAATAGAGTAGATGATGCTTTAGAAAAAGACTCTGTCCAGCACAATGTTTTCTCATCTGTACTCTCATTGTAACCGGGAGTATCTATCGAAGACATTTGAACTCTCCAACTGTCTTCCCATCTCAGGAAGAAATTAGAGATAGAAAGTTTCCTTCACTTACCTTAGGTTGTACCTTGAAGAAATTTACTTTTCCCACCACTTTCTGTCTCCTGTTTGTCCTACAGTGACAAACAGTAAGAACTTCAGGTTCCAGTAGCATTGTGACCATTATAATTTCATAGATGGTTTAGTATCTTAAAGTAAATACCCAATAATTAGCTTCCACATTTGTTTTAATTTGTAATTATACTTCATTGCTTTTGTATCTTGAGATATTAGAACAGTTAAATTATAAGGAAAACAGTTTCATTATGTGAGTTTGAAATAAGAACACTTATCTAATCACCCATACATTGGTAAATAATTTCAGGAAATTTAATGTTGTAAAAAACAAGATTGCTTAAAATCACTTAACTTTAATAAATCCTACTTAGATTTCTCACTGACACAAAATTACATTTTTTTAAACAGGAAATCAACAAACTTAGAACTTACCACATTCTATTGACTGACATATTTAGTACTTATATTTAATTCACAGACCACATGAAGCTCAAAAAGAAGAAGGAATAGCAAAGTATGGATACTTTGGTCCTTCTTAGAAGGGGGATCAAAATACCCATGGGAGAAGAGCCTTCCAAGAGACTGGAGGCCCCAGGAAGTTTAGAAATCAGGTGGGGTAGGGGATGAGGACATCCACATGGAGACAGGTGGTGGGGAGGAGGTATCTGATGTGTAACAGTCAAAAGGTGAGCAGGGATAGGGGTAATAAAATATGGAGTATAAAATTAATTAATTAATAATKGAGAACACAGGTGAACAGGTAGAAGCCCTTAAAGAGGAAACACAAAAATCCCTTAAAGAATTACAGTAAAACACAATCAAACAGGTGAAGGTATTGAACAAAACCATTGAGAATCTAAAAATTGAAATAGAAACAATAAAGAAATCACAAAGGGAGACAACCCTGGAGATAGAAAACCTAGGAAAGAGATCAGGAGTCATAGATACAAGCATCAACAACCTAATACAAGAGAAAGAAGAGAGAATCTCAGGAGCAGAAGATACCATAAAAATACAAAAAACAATGACACAACAGTCAAAAAATGCAAAATGCAAATATCTCTTAAACCAAAACATCCAGAAAATCCCAAACACAATGAAAAGGCCAAACCTAAGAATGAACAGTATAGAAAAAAGCAAAGATTCCCAACATAAAGGGCCAGTAAATATCTTCAACAAAATTATAGAAGAAACTTACCTTAACCTAATGAAAGAGATGACCATGAACATTCAAGAAGCCTACAGAACTCCAAATATACCGGATCAGAAAAAAATTCCTCCCATCAAGTAATAATCAAAACACCAAATGCACAAAACAAATAAGGAATGTTAAAAACAGTAAGGGAAAAAAGTCAAATAACATACGAATGTGGGCCTATCATTTTACACCAGACATCTCACCAGAGACTGTGAAAGCAAGAAGATCCCGGCTAGATGCCATACAGACCCTAAGAGAACACAAATGCCAACCCAGGCTGCTATATCCAGCAAAACTCTCAATTACCATAGATGGAGAAACAAAGATATTCCATGACAAAAACAAATTTACACAATTTATTTTCACAAATCCAGCCCTACAAAGAATAATAAATGGAAAACTCCACACAAGGAGGGAAATGACATCCTAGAAAAAGCAAGTAAATAATCTTCTTTCAAAAATATCCAAAAGAAGATAGCCACACAAATATAATTCCATCCCTAATAATAAAAATAACATGAAGCAACAATCACTTTTCTTTAATATCTCTTAGCAGCAAGGGACTCAGATATGTAAACAGGACCCAGCATTTTACTGCATACAGGAAATGTACGTCCGTGTCAAAGACAGACACTACCTCAGAGGTCAAAGCTGAAAAAACAATTTCTAAGTAAATGGTCCCAAGAAACAGATTGTAGTAGACATTCTAATATCGAATTAAAACAAATTTCAACCAAAAGTTATCAAAAAAGATAAGGAGGGACATTTCATACTCATCAAAGTTAAAATATACCAAGTGGAATCTCAATTCTGAACATTTATGCTCCAAATGCAAGGGCACCCACATTCATAAAAGAAACTTTACTAAAGTTCAAAGCACGTATCACACTTCATAAAATAATAGTGGAAGACTTAAACACCCTACTCTCATCAATGGACAGATCATGGAAATAGAAACTAAACAGATAAACAGTGAAACTAACAGAAGTTATGAACCAAATGGATTTAACAGATATCTATAGAACATTTCATCCTAAAACAAAAGAATATACCTTCTTCTCAGCACTTCTTCATACATTCTCCAAAATTGACCATATAATCAGTCACAAAACAGGCCTCAACTGATATAAGAAGATTGAAATAATCCAATGCATCAGCTACAGACTAAGGCTGGTCTTCAATAACAATGAAAACAACAGAAATCTCACATATACATGGAAGCTGAATAACGTTCTATTCAATAATAACTTGGTCAAGGAAGGACTCTAGAAAGAAATGAAAGACTTCCTTAAAACTCAGTGAAAAGGAAGGTATATTATACCCAAACTTATGGGACACAATGAAAGTAGTGTTAAAAGGAAACTCGGCTCTGAGTGCCTCCAAAAAGAAACTGGAGAGCATACACTAGCAGCTTGACAGCACATTTGAAAGCTCTAGAACAAAATGAAGCAAATACACCCAAGAGGAATGGATGTCAGGAAATAATCAAACTCAAGGCTGATATCAGCCAAGTAGAATCCAAAAGAACTGTGTAAAGAATAAACAAACCCAGGAGCTGGTTCCTTGAGAAAATCAACAAAATAGATAAACCCTTAGCCAGACTAACCAGAGGGCACAGAAATAGTATCCAAATTAACAAAATCAGAAATGAAAAGGGAGAGAAATCGACAGAAACCAAGGAAATTCAGAAAGTCATCAGATCCTACTACAAAAGCCTATACTCAAAAAACCTGGATGAAATAGACAATTTTCTAGATAGATACCAGGTACCAAAGCTAAATCAGGATCAGATAAACTATATAAATGGTCAATAACCTCTAAAGACAAAGGAACACTACCCAAATTGTTCCATGAAGCTACAATTATGCTCATACCTAAACCACACATAGACCCAACAAACAAAGAGAACTTCAGACTAATTTCCCCTATGAATATCAATGCAGAAATACTCAATAAAAATCTCACAAAGTTATCATCCATCAAGTAAGCTTCATCCCAGGGATGCAGGGATGGTTCAATATATGGAAATTTATTAACATAATCTACTATATAAAAAACTCAAACAAGAAAAAAAAAACATGATCATTTCATTAGATACTGAGAAAGCATTTAACAAATTTCAGCACTGCTTCATGGTTAAAATCTTGGAAAGATCAGGAATTCAAGATCCATACCTAAACATAGTAAAAAGCAATATACAGCAAACCAGTAGCCAACATCAATCTAAATGGAGAGAATCTTGAATCAATCCAACTAAAATCAGGGACTAGACAAGGATATCCACTCTCTCCCTACATATTCATTATACTACTTTTAGTCCTAACCAGAGCAATTGAGCCACCAAAGGAGACCAAAGGGATACAAATTGGAAGGGAAGAAGTCAAAATATCACTGTTTCCAGATGATATGATAGTATACTTAAGTGACCCCCAAAAATTCGGCCAGAAAACACTTAAACCTGATAAACATCTACAGCAAAGTGGCTGGATATAAAATTAACTCAGATAAAAGTGTAACCTTCCTCTACTCAAACGACAAACAGGCTGAGAAAGAAATTAGGGAGACAACATCCTTCACAATAGTCCCAAATAATCTTACATAACTTGGTGTGACTCTAACGAAGCAAATGAAAGATCTGTATGACAAGAATTTCAAATCCCTGAAGAAGGAAATTGAAGAAGACCTCAGAAGATGGAAAGATCTCCAATGCTCATGGATTGGCAGGATTAATATAATAAAAATGGCCATCTTGCTGAAAGCAATCTACAGTTACAATGCGATCCCCATCAAAATTCCAACTCAATTTTTCATAGAGTTAGAAAAGCAATTTGCAAATTCATTTGKAATAACAAAAAAAAGCAAAATATCAAAAACTATTCTCAACAATAAAAGAACTTCTGGGGAAAAACACCATCCTCGACCTCAAGCTTTATTACAGAGCAATAGTGATTAATACTGCTGGTATTGGTACAGAGGCAGGCAGGCAGATCAGTGGAATAGAATTGAAGACTCAGAAATGAACCAACAAACTTATGGGCACTTGATCTTTGACAAAGGAGCTAAAATGATCCAGTGGGAAAAAGACAGCATTTTCAACAAATAGTCCTTGTTTAATTGGAGGTCAGCATGTAGAAAAATGCAAAATTTATCCATTCCTATCTCCTTGTACAAAGCTGAAGTCCAAGTGGATCAAGAACCCCCACATAAAACCAGATACACTGAATCTAATAGAAGAGAAAGTGGGGAAGAGCCTCAAACACATGGGCACAGGGAAAGTTTTCCTGAACAGAACACCCATGGCTTATGCTCTAAGATCAACAATCAACAAATGGGACCTCATAAAACTGCAAAGCTTCTGTAAGGCAGGGACACTGTCAATAGGAAGAATTGGCAACAAACAGGTTGGGAAAATATCTTTATCAACCCTTCTTCCAATAGAGGGCTACCATCTAATATATATGAAGAACTCAAGAAGGTAGACTACAGAGAAATAAAAAACCCTACTAAAAATGAGGTACAGAGCTAAATAAAAAAGAATTCTCAACTGAGGAATACTGAATGGCTGAGAAGCACCTAAATAAATGTTCAACATCCTTAGACATCAGGGAAATACAAATCGAATTTTCCTGAGATTCCATCTCACGCCAGTCAGAATTGCTAAAATCAAATACTCAGAGAAGAGAGCAGATGCTGGCAAGGATGGGGAAAAAGAGGAATACTCCTCCATTACTGCTGGGATTGCAAGCTGGTACACCAACTCTGGAAATCAGTTCGGCAGTTCCTCAGAAAATTCTTAGGCAAATGGATGGAACACCATTTAAGAGAGAACCTCAGTCATAGAAGATATGATAGAAGAAGTCAACACATCAGTCAAAGAAAATGCAAAATCTAAAATGTTCATGTTGTCAAATATCCAGGAAATATAGAACACTATAAAAAGACTAAACCTAAAATTAACAGGAATAGAAAAAGGAGAAGATCCCCAGGTCAAAGGCCCCAAGAACATCTTCAATAAAATTGTAGAAAAAAATTCCCTAACCTAAGGAAGCAGATCCCTATAAATGTACAAAGAAGCTTACAGAACACCAATCGGATTGGAGCAGAAAAGAAAATTCAACCACAACATAATAATCAAAACACTAAATGTACAGAACAAGTAAAGAATATTAAAAGCTGCAAGAATGAAAGACCAAGAAACACATAGAGGCAGGTCTATCAGAATTATACCTGATTTCCCAGGTATTACTCTAAAAGCTAGAAAGGCCTCTGAGAGGCTCCACCCAGCAGCAAATGAAAACAGATGCAGAGACCCACAGCCAAATAGTAGGTGGAGCTCAGTGGTCTAATGCAAGAGTTGTGGTAAGGATTGAGGGGCCCACCAATGAGTGGGACTCTATAGGATGACCAATATGGTCAACTAACCTGGACCCTTTGGGGGACTCCCAGAGACTGAATCACCAAGCAGAGTGAGCTCAAGCTGGACCTAGGCCATCTGACCATATATACAGATGAGCAGCTGGGTCTTCTTGTGGAGATACCCAACAGCAAAAGTGTGGCTCTCCCTGAATCTGTTGCCTGCCTGCTTGCCTGCCTATTGATCCTGTTCCTGTAAATGGCTGCCTTGTCTGGCCTTAGTGGGAGAGGATATGCTTACTCCTACTGCAACCTGATGTGTTAAGGGTGCAGATACAGAGAACCCTGTGGAAATGGTAGTGGAAAGAGTATAAAATTTAGGGGGCATGGAGGACAGTAAAGAAACAAGCCCTTCTAAAGGACTGATAGACATATGATCTCACAGAGACTGAGGCAGCTTGCACAGGGCCCACATGGTACTGCACCTGATAGGGACCCAGCGCTGAAAGGAGAAGGGAACACATGCTTGCTTCCCTAACCCAGAGGATGTCTCCAACTGATAATCACTTACAAATGAAAATGTAGTGTCTCCAAGGGAATCTCACTGCAAACAAACTTCTCTTAAGAGTAGGCTGCATGCAGAGCAGTAGTTGTTCAACAGAAAACAAACTCAAAGGCCTCTTTGAACGTTCCCTGTCTTATATTGTCATCTCAAGTTCTATTTTGCCTTTTCAATGTTATCTTATTGTTATTTAATATTTTAATTTTATTTTGTTTCACTTATATATAATTTATTTTTTCTCTCTCCTTTTAAAACTTGTAGGTCCTTTACATATATATCATGGCTTCCAGTTTAATGTTTCTATGTGATTCCTAAGTATGGGAATGAGAGTGTCTCTGAGTTCCTATCTCCTTCTTGTACCTTTTCTTAGGCTCTCTCTTCCTTCTGTTGTTTTGTTTTGCTGTTTTGTTTTGTTTGRTTTTTTATTCAAATGTGTTTGGATTTGCTTTTTTAATATTTTATTTTGTTATTATCCCTTACAAGACTCTTTGTTTTCTAATGAGAGACAGGAAGGGATGAGAAGGGATGTGGGAAGGAACTCAGCAGAGTAGATGAAGGAGAAACTGTAATCAGAATATAACACATGAGACAAATTTTATATCAATAAAGGAAAATAAACTTAAAAAGAAGTGTGTTATATTTTTATCACTTACATTGAAATATTCCATTAAGAATAACAGCTTTTCTGTATATTCCTTTTGTTTCTGCAACGCCTAATGCAATATAGAAAATTTCATTCAAAATGTGGTAAGCTCATGGGCAGAACTACTCTGATATATATGATGAGTTGCCATAAAAGACATTCAACAATGAGCTAGAAGACAAAGATTGGTGGTCTACCTTATCCTCTGACATGTATAAAATATTTGCATGCATCCCCCTGTCTCACACACACAGGCTCACACACACACACACAGGCTCACACACACACACACACACACACACACACAAACACACACACACACAAAGTTATTTTTAATTGCTTTAATTTAACGCTGAGTGCTGGTGGGGTGCACTTTTAATACCAGCACCCGAAAGGCAGTGGAAATGAATCTTTGAGTTCAAGATCAGCCTATTCTACAGAGTGAGTTCCAGGAGAGCCAGGACTACACAGAGAAATCCTGTGTTAAACAAACAAACAAATAAATACATTTAAAAGCCTGCTTTAGTTTTAATATATTTAATACAATAAAATATTTCATGAGATCACTTTTTATTTAATAAAGCTCTATTTATTTCCAAATATATAGGTGGTTGAACCTGTTCGTGCATCTTTACCCTCAGCTGGAGTATCTGCACCCTTTGTGGTTTTGGTGTAAATTACGTGTGCTCTGTTCTTTCAAACAACCGTGATAACTCTATCAAGCTAAGTACCTCCTGAAGGGCATTYGGGCCAATGAACCATGAATCTTCAGTTTCTCAAGAACCACAGCTGGAGTAATAAACTCATGGTTGACAACTTCCTTACAGTTTGTTGGAAGCAGCATTGCCAAACAGGAATAGATAGTTAAGCTTTGCCTGTTGACCACATCTTGTTGGCCTTCCTGTGGATTTGATTACTGGGTCTTTGTTTTTCTTGGGCACCTTTCCAGCATCTTTCTTTCTTGTAATGCTTGGATAGCATGACAAAGCTGGGAGAGCGACAATGACCTTTGTAGCCTTGATGATGCTGGGCAACAGCAACAACAACCTCTCATCAAACACAAACACCCATGAGATCATAAGGAAAAATATATGAATATTTTGAATATGTATACTGAAACATGTAGCACACTATGCATTTTAAATATTCTTTAAAATCTGTGCAAGAAGATGAAAGAGGAGATAAGTGAGCCAAGAGAAGCTTAATAGTAACAAAAGTAGGAGGAAACATCATGATTCCTTCATTTATGTAAATAGCACTTCATAACAGATATTCTATACATGTATATTTATTGAAAGTAGGCTATAAAGTTTTTTAACATAAGTGTTTGTTGATGAACATGTAGAAATATATAAATATATGACATTAGCTGTATGTATCTCCTAATTAAGCTATTGTGAATAACTATTCTGTTTTTTTCTTTATTTCTTTATGTTTTATAGCTAATCTACAGGGTGAACGCATTGCTGGAATAAATAGAGGTTTTCAGAAGAAAATGAGAAGGGCCAGCTGCATATATTTATAGCATCTATTGCTTAGTAGAAGATGAAATAGCACATGCAGAGCACACTTTTTTTTGAACCAGGAGCTCTGTGTACATTTCATCGAATCCTTGTGGTAATCTCTTAGATTTTTACAGTTATCTCCATAAGCCAAAACCCTCAGTGGGATGTGAATATGGAATGACAAAATAATGAGTTGGGATTTAAACCCTTTATCTCCCTGATTTTAAAACCAATTGATTTAAAAATGCCTTAGCAACCCTATACTATGTGCCCTCGCCTCAGTGTAAGCAGTCTCATGCAGACATTTACCAGCAGGCGTGCAAATCACTTGCTCCAGCTGTTTGTTGTTCTGGAAACTGGGTCAGCACCTCTGTGTCCAACTGATACTATGGTTCACAATGAACACAACTGCCATCCACCTGGTATCAATGTACCCACGTTCTTATACTGTATCCCACTATTCTCGAGTGCCTGTGGTTTTAGAACTATATTCTGTGCTCTAATCTCAGCAGTAAATCTGTGGCTTCATTCTTCTCAGCAGTAGGCTCCACGTGAGGTACACACCTACACACACACACACACACACACACACATACACACACATACACACATACTAAAAATTCTTCTCTCTGAAAATCTGATTCTGAATGATGTCCTTATTTGTCATATCTGATTGAGAAGATTTTTTGTCATATCCTTCTTAGCTAAAGAAAAGTGACCTATGAATGAGGAAAACAGGGTTGTTGGTAGAATCAGAAGGCAATGTTCCTATTGTTTTCAGTGCAGTTTGTCCCCAATTTGAATGCTTCCAAGATTTGTCCCATTAGGCCTTTCAAAGAAAATCCATTTTCCTAAAGTCTGTCTATCAGAATAAAAGCACAGATTAGAGAGGACAAATCCAGCTTCAACCTCTTTCTGCCATAAAAGAAAAATTAAAAATCTAAGTGCTATAAAGGTGCAGATGTCTTCAAGTTTGAGGACTCAAGCGCAAACTGATTTGTCACCAGTATCCTAGGGTATAATGGATTTATTCCATTTGAAAGAGAAAAGCATGGTGCCTTTCACAATTATTCTACAAAAAAAATATAAAACACATGCTTAGCAAGGGTCTTGCTCTACAGAAGCATAAATTTACAGTCTATTGTATTGTCACCTCTGCCTTTGCTGGGGTTGTTTCTACATCAGAGAGTTTCCTTAATATATTCTTGTCCTTCAGAATCAGA
>BDUI01001448.1:107791-122371 GCA_002335545.1 Apodemus speciosus
AGAGAGAGAGAGAGAGAGAGAGAGAGAGAGAGAGAGAGAGAGAGACCCCCTATTTTTCTCTCTGCTCTTAAGTAGCCTCTCTTCCTCTGCTGTTCTCATGTAAGTTGGCCATATCCTGTCTCTGACTCATTTTGTCAAATCATTTTCTGATTTATCACATTGTCTAACCGTCAATTAGATGTCATTTTCAAACATGGCTGATTTCTTTTATAAACTAACCTTGCCTTCACTGTTAGGGAGTAAAGGTGTGAACTGAGGTTGTGTCTGTATTCTAGCCAGATAGTACTGTAATCCATGCTGTGTCTGCATATCTTCAGATATGATCCCTTGCCAGAGCAGTCCTGTCACTGGATTAAAATTCCTCTACCCATATTTCTTTCAAATGTTTCTTTCCTGTAGTCAATGAAAACATTGACTGGCATTTACAGTTTCATAAGCAACATGATTTGTTTAATCTTTACAAATTTGTGGAAATGGCCTTTACGTTATTCCATTTGTGTTTAATAGAACCTTTAACACATATTTTCATTAGGGATGACAGTGTCTTACTGTAGACCTGAAATTTGCTCATTCAAAGTGTAGATGATTAGGAGTTAGTGAGATGGCTTAGCAGGTAAAGGTGTTTGCCACCAAGTCCAATAGCCTGAGTGTGACACCCTGAGTCTGCATGGCAGAAAGAGCTCAATGACAAGCTACAATCTGTCTGTCTCAGTCAGGGTTTCTATTCCTGCACAAACATCATGACCACGAAGCAAGTTGGGGAGGAAAGGGTTTATTGAGCTTATACTTCCACATTGCTGTTCATCACCAAAGGAAGTCAGGACTGGAACTCAAGCAGATCAGGAAGCAGGAGCTGATGCAGAGGCCATGGAGGGACATTCCTAGCTGGCTTGCTTCCCCTGGCTTGCTCAGCTTGCTCTCTTGTAGAACCCAAGACTGTCAGTCCACGAATGGTACCATCCACAATGGGCCCTACCACCTCGATCAGCAACTGCTAAAATGGCCCACAGTTGGATCTCATGGAGGCACTTCCCTGACGGATGTTCCTTTCTCTGTGTTAACTCCAGCCCGTGTCATGTTGACACACAGAACCAGTGAGTGCACTGTCCTCTGATCTATACACATGCATTCGTGTCCCCCCCATAAAAAGATAAATAATAAATATAGCTATATATTTAATAACAAAAGTGTGTTTGATTAAAGCTTAGAATAAGAAAACTAATATGTTTCTTGCAAAAGAAGAGAGAAGAAAATTAGAATATTGTTTCAGTTGTAATACTTGAAAAACAGAAATGGGGCAAGAACCAAAAAGGAAAGCAAAGCAGGAAAGGCACTGGGGGAAGATCAGAGATGAGGTAATTAGCTGGGAACAGCGCATGAGAACAGCTAAGGAAGGGAAATCTTTCCACTTTCAGGGGTGTATGTGATGCTTCATTGATGACTGCATGTCTTCCTGTTATCTCTGTGGAATGGTGAATGCACCCTCTCCCCCAAAAAATGCCCTTATGATTTAAGAGCATGGTATATGAGGAAACTTTAAGATTTTAAGCTAGGAATTGGATTTATAGAGAATGAAACAATAAGATAAAAGCTAAGAAGATTGCAGAGGCCCAGGATATGTGCTTCACAATAATGTTTAGAACGCTCTGCCCTAAATCAATCTGAATTTGCTGCAGTATAACAGAGAGACTGTAAAAAGGAAACTGGACTATTTCAGTGCATTGTCAACACTTCTAAATAACATGCCTTCTCTTTGTAGACATTCATCAGAGTAAAATGGCATAAAACAAATTCCTGGATTTGATCAGTTTACTTCATTTAGTCTATGGCAATCAGAAGATGGAGAGTGAAATCCTTTTGTTACATCTGCCTGCTATTAATCACTTAAGATGTATGCTAGATATTTGTGTATTCAGCTGGTGTTCTGGAGGAATAATGAGATGCAAACTTAGTTTCTGTTACATTATAATTTGCCAGCCTGGGCCTGGAGTGGTAGCTCAGTGGTTAAGCTCCATTGCTGCACCATCATGAGGACAGGATGTCAGATTCCAGCACCCTCTTGTGTCATCAAAGCACCTGATGCTTTAACTCTGATGGATCCAACGTCCTCTTCCCCATGAGTGCACATGCAGGTACAACCGTGTACATTTGTACATGTGTGTACATTCACATACACACATACACAAAGTTCAACATTAAACTTGTATGACTATGGATTTGAAACATATTAATATTATCTTAAAATTTAAAGAAAAATCTTATTTAATTTTGGGATTATGTAAATTTTGGATTATAGTCATTTTTAAAATGGGATAAAATTCTTTGTGGTTTTTTTATCCTATACCTTACTGATATTATTGACCCCTGCCCACCTTACTGATATTACTGCCCTCTGTCCACTAAAAGTTAGGAGTACTTCCAAATCTGGGCAATAAGAAATTTTTCTAGATATTGCTAAAAGTCCCCAAAATAAAGGAAAAGTGTCCTGATTATGGACACTTGGATTACGCTAAATGAATTAAGCCTAATTATTCACATTTTTGAAACAGTACTTTGACCCCTAAAAATAGGCAGTAGAAATAACACATTTCAAGTAGCTACTGGATCAGATTATCAAGTGTTCAATCCTATTCGTGGTGTTTCTATCTCCCTTAGAATGGCATTTATTCTAATTCCCTAGCAGCAGCCCATGGGCCAGTATTTGAGGCAGAGTAAACTCAAAAGTGAGCAAACCTGTCTGACTTCTGAGTTAGAAGCTGCCATCTGATCTTCACACTCTTAGTCGATTACATTATGTGTTCAAAGACACATATATTGTAAATTGAATAGCATGCAAAAGGGAAAACACAAGCAAAAAGGTAGGATTGAGGCTAGAGATAATTGAGTGTGTAGAATAGTTGCCATGACTCCCTGAGTTCTCATCCCTAACATATATGTAAAAGGTCGGGGAAGTTCCCTGTGCCTGTGGTACCTGTGCTGGGGCGCTGAGCCAGTTGAATCTTGGAAAGCCACAAGGCAGCTAATACAGGCAAAAGGCAAGTTGCATATTTAGTGAATGTATCTATCTTTAAAAACAAGGTAAATAAGTGACTGGCAGACATTCTGATGTCAGTCTCTGGCTCATACAGGCAATCTCACCTGCACAAACATGTAGCCTGCACACACACACACACACACACACACACACACACACACACACACACACACTCACACACATGCAAGTGAATAAGGGTAGAATTAAGTATAAAAATAAACCCCTTTCTAAACACAGAAGAGAAACTCAAAGCAGGGAACACGTACTCAAAGGCCCATGCTGGAGACTGTTAGAATCCAGGTGCAGAATTCTAACAAGAGACTTTAAGGTGAAAATGAGAAGGGAGATTGGGACTTGGCTCACCCGGAGAAATCCGCAGTGAGATATTTGTCCTCCTGTTCAACAGAGGTTAAAAAATAGCTACCGTGAACCTCTGCCTGTGGCTTCAGTCTAAAAATAGAAAAAAAGGTTTTTTCTTTGCAACTCAGACATTCCTTGGGAGATTTTTTTCCCCCTGAAGTTTATCCTTTATAAAAGTGTGTCCTCTCTGCAGTGCTGTGAATGGATTGCAGATGTGCGACAGACATTTATATCCTTAGCTCTAGTGTCACTGATGGATACCAAAATGACTTGAGCCTCTGGGCTCATTTCTGGCCATAAACATACCCATTTTTTTTTACATATGTTTCCATGTGAAAATTGTTCTAAATTTATACATGCTAATAGTGTCTTTTAGTTAAAGCATTAGTGCTTCCTTCTGTGAAGATCTATATTGGTAACTGAGGGGCTCTAAAACAAAATTCATATACTGGGTAACTTAAAAAATATTAATGTCCTGAAAACTTTACAGGCTGGACATTCAAGATCAAATGTCAGTAAGTTTGATTCATCCTATGGCTTCTATCTTTGGTTTACTGTTCCATATTCCTCTCCCATCCCAGGGGTGTTTTTGGTAGGCATCTAACTCTGTTGTTTCTTTGTGTGTGCAATTTATCCTTTTCAAAGACACCAGTCCAACTGAAGCACAGCCCACTCTAACAACCTCCTTTTCCCTTAATAATTTGTTTGAAAGTCCTGCTTCCAAATATGTTCACACCCTGAGGTACTGGGGTTAGAACTTAAACATAAAGATTTGAATAATTTGGTTCTATAGGACCTAGTTTTCTTTTATGCTTCTCTGAGCACTTCATACATATATTCAATAACATATAGATAACTTCAACCCTTATTTCCTTCCTACTACTCCTGCATATCCTCATCAACACCTCTGTGTAACTGCCCCCAGTTACACCGAACGGGATACCTGGAACGGAAGCTGCGGATGTACAGGAAGGTGGCAAAAAAGAGATGAAGACCAAGACAACATTGCTGTTCAAGATCTCAAAGTTTAATGAAGAACTCCCAATATATAGGCAGGGCTATATATTCCCAAAAGGCTGGAAGCTTCTCAGCAGAAATGGTTCAGTTGCTCTGCAGGTGGCTAGTGTTTCTCAAGGAAACTGCAGGTCCTTGAAGAACAATGGGCTTCACCTTGGTCTGAGCACTCCACCCTAGGTGGAGGGGATTATGGCTAACATAGGAGGTCCTGCTCAAAGGCTGGGAGAGGAACTTCACATTGGTCAATGTCAAGTTCCTGCCAGGTGGTGTGGCACCCCAATAAGGCTCTCTATACCTCTGCCTTATTTTGTGTTGTTTAATAACGACTAAGTCCCACCTATTCCATGTGTGTATGGCTGTGAGGTTATGTCACATGGAAAGCCTATCATTGGCCATGCCCTCAAAGAAGGATTTCCCAGCCACTATCAACTAATAATAGCTCTTCAGTAAGTTAGGTGGGGGCTGGATATCTTCTATCCCATCTGTGCCAAGATTTTGGTGGGCTTGACCTTGTATACACCTCATTACAGGTAACCGCCTACAGTTAACCGCACCTGTGCAAACTTCCTGACATGCTCAAGTACATGATAGCCATGTCCTGTTTGGAATATAACATTTCACAACATCCCTCCCTGTACCTTAGGTTTTTTATTTTTCTAACTCCTCTTCTACAATATTCTCTGTGCCTTGGTGAATACTGCAGAGTTGATAAATATGTCCTTGTCCCATTTAGCAATGGACATAGATTATCTTCATCTCAGAACTTTAATTAGTTATGGTCTCTATATTAACTCTGCAAAAAGAAGTTTTTCTGACGGATATTAAGAGCAAACAGGTCCAGAGACAGATCCATCCTCCTAGGACCTATTTTTCATAGCTTAATATATGTTGTACATTAAAATACATTCATTTTATCCTCACTCTTGGAATATAGTTCAACTAGACATAAAAATGGAGTTTCTGTTCTGCTATCAATGGGCTAAGAAATTGAAATAGACCTTCACACACATCACAATGTTTTAAAAGCATGAAAGAAAAACTTGTATATGAAGAAAATACTGATTTGTTAATAGCTTTTAATGAATCCATTATGGAAATATATTTATTAAAGAAAGTCTGGATTTCCCTGCAAACATTTGGCAAATTTAAAAGGAGCATATGGGACATGTGATAGATGGTCTGAGAGAATTAAAGAGATGGCTGTCCTTTAACTCAGTCTATAGACCAGGGTAGCCTTGGACTCAGACATCTACCTGCCTCTGCCTCTTCAGTGCTGGGGATAAAGTTATGTACCACTAAGCTCAGATTCCTGTATTTCATATATATGAAGTTAATGCTGTGAGCTTGCCTCTCAGAACTGCATTCATTATCTCTCATTAACTATGGGTTTTCATATAGTGTTTTTATTTTCATTTAGTTAAAAAAGGTAAAAAAGGTTTTAATTTCTTTTTTGAACCATTTTTCATTCCATAGTGAGTTACTGGGTTTACATGGATTGGTAGCTTTCTGATGCTGATATTAAGTTTTAATCATTGGTGGTCAGATAGTAATTATATCAGCGAGTCATTTTAATTTTCTTGTATCTTTTCTAAAAATTTTATTTATTGAATATATAATCTTCATTTACATTTCCAATGGTAAAACCTTTCCCGATTTCCCCCCTCCCCAAAGACTCCCAACCCCTCCTCCCACCCCCTGCCTCTATGTATATGCCCCTTCACCAGACCCACTCCCACCTCCCCTACTTGATTTGCCTTTGTTGGGGTATCTATTGAGCCTTCACCTGGTCAAGGACCACTTCTCCCACTGATGCCCGACAAGGTATTCCTCTGCCACATTTTTAGCTGGAACCTTGTGTACCCCTTGGATGGTGGTTTAGTTCCTGGGAGTCCTGGGGTGTCTGGGTGGCCTGCATCATTGTTCTTCCCATGGGGCTGTAAACCCCTTCAGCTCCTCCTGACTACTCTCCAGCTCCTCCATTGGGTTTGTTTCCAAGTATATGGTGAGTTTTGGAGAAAGTTCCGTGAACTTTTAAAAAAGATATATTCTTTGGTGTTTGGGTGAAATGGTCTATTTGGTATATGACATCAGTTAGCTTCAGCTTAGTTTTTGTCTGAATTACCTGGTTATTAGAGAGAATAGGGTATTGAAATCTCCAACTATTATGGTGTGAAGATAGTAGTATTTTGTTTTGTTTTCTTTTTGTTGGTTTGTTTTGGAACTTAGGTGCCCTTAAGTTTGGTGCATAAATGTTAAGAATGGTGATATCTTCTTGGTGGATATTTCCTATGGCAAGCATAGGAAAAGCAAGCATATATGGTATATCTTCTCTATGACTTTGGATTAGTTTTGGTTTGAAGACTATTTTGTCAAATAGTAAAATGTCCACAATGGCTTGTTTCTTGGGTGCATTTGCTTGGGATATTAGTTTCCATAATTTTACCCTGAGATAATGTCTATCCTTGAAGTCAGTTAAGGTGAATGTCTTATGTGCAACAAAAGAATGTCCTCTTCTTAAATAAAATCTATTAGTCTGTGCCTTTTATTAGAAAATTGAGACCATTAATTTTGAGAATTATTAGGGAGCAGTTTTTGTTGATTCCCATTATTTTGTGGTTGTGGTGGTAGGGGGATGGGTTTCCACATCTTTAGATTTGCTGGAATGAGATAATTCATCTTCATGTTTTATTTGGTGTAGTTAAACTCCTCTGGTTGAAGTTTCCTTCTAGTGTCTTCCTTTGGGCTGGTTTTATAGATAAATACTGCTAATTGGATGTAATCAGGGAATGACTTTTTTCTATCTACTGTTATTGAAAGTTTTGTTCAGTTTGGGCTAGAATCTGTAGTATGTTAGAGTTTATAGAACATCTGTCCAGGCCCTTCTCCTTGTTAGGGTATCTATTGAACTTTTGGGTGTTGTTGTAGTAGGCCTGTCTTTATGTTATTTGATCCCTTTTATCATTTTTTTTTGTTTTATACATTTAATACTTTGGTTATTATATGTATTGGAGAACTTCTTTTATGGTCCAGTCTATTTGGTGTTCTGCGTGCTTCTCGTTTCTTGATAAATATCTTCTTCTTTAGGATAGGTAATTTTCTTCTATGATTTTGTTGAAAATACTTTCTATGCCTTTGATGTGGGCTTCTTTCTCATTCTTCTCTTCCTATTATTTGTAAATTTGATCTTTCACAGTATCCCAGATTTTGTGGATGTTTAGTGAGGGGAGTTTTATGCTTGTTTGTTTGTTTGTCTGTTTGTTTTTTAGATAGAACATTTTCTTTGGCTAAGATATATATTTTTCTACTGTATCTTCAATGCTTAATATTCTCACTCCCATCTCTTATATTTAAGACTTGCCTCTGAGATTCCTGTTCAAATTCCTAATTTTCACTTCCTCTTTCCCCTCAGTTTAGATATTCTTTATTGATTTCATCTCTCTCTCTTTCCCTCTCTCCTGTCCCTCCTCCCTCCCTCCTTCTCTCCTTCAGTCCCTCCTTCCCTCTATCCCTTCCCCCCCTCTCTCTCTGCCTCTCTGCCTCTCTCTTTCTCTTTCTTTTTATGAGCACACTGTAGCTATCTTCAGACACACTAGAAGAGGGCATTAGATCCTATTACAGATGGTTGTGAGCCACCAAGTGGCTGCTGGGAATTGAACTCAGGATCTCTGGAAAAGCAAGCAGCCAGTGCTCTTAACTCCTGAGCAATCTCTCCAGCCCTATTCATTGAATTTCTATGTTCATGTCTTGAGCAGTTTTCTTCATTTTAACCCCAGTTTGTGTTTTCAAAGATTTCATTAATGGATTTCGTCACACCCTTCTTAAGAATTTCTAACATATTCAAAATAGTTATTTTTTTTTTTGCATTTTTTTTATTGGATATATTCTTTATTTACATTTCATTTCCCTCTTTCCTGGTTTCCCCGCCCCCCCAATGTCCCATATGTCTTTTTACCTCTCCTCCCCCCCCATCCCCCCATTCACCCCTTATTTTAAAGTCCTTGTCTTATTCTTTAGCTATATTGCAATTCCCACAGCCTACTGTACCAGAGTTGCTGGTTTCTAGCGAGAGGTATTGTCCTGGCTCTTGTTTTGTTTTGTTTTTTTACCATGTTTTTATTCTGTGGCTGTTGTGTAGCTAGGTACAGATAGCTTGATTTTGATGGGTATGTTCTTTGGTTTCTGTTGCCCTCTCTGGTTCTTAGGAGACTTTCGTGGCTATGGGTTGTGGTCATTGGAGAACCTGTGTAGGACAAGTTTCCAGGAATTTGGAACTGATAATAAAGGGGATGGGGGAAGTGGGGATGGGAAGGTATATAGTTGGAGAAAAAGCTGGGTGTCCATTAAGATCTGTGTTGACCCCTGAGAATGTGAGAGACATGGTAGAAGGAGAGGACACATTAGGTGACCTGCTACAAAGCTTGGGATAAGACTGTGGAATTGGAATTGAAGGAGAAGATGGAAAGTGAAGGCTAGATATATGAGTTCCTGTCTGATATGGTTGGTGGATTTTCAAAAAGTTCCTGTGAGACTTGAGAGTTAAGACAAAGGAACAGAGTGTGGGTGAAGATCTTTGTGGTACACAGGAAATGGGGACAGAGAGGAATTGGAGGAGAAAAGAAATTGGAATTGGAGGAAAGAAGGAAGAGTTAATATCACCTACCTAATTCCCTGGCTGGTGAGAGACAAATTTTGATCTTGAGAGTAAGAAAAATCATTAAAGATATTTGGGAAATTTTTATGTTCCTAAGAATAACTAATACTGTTTGTGTTTATATAAATTCAGTAAAGAGTTACACAAATTGTTTGCTCATATCAATATGTATTTCCATCTCTTTGAGGAGCCACCATATTGATCTCCATAGTGGCTATACAAATTTGCATTCCCACCAGCAGTGGAGGAGTGTTCCTCTTGCTCTACTTCCTTGTCATCATGAACTGTCACTGGTGTTATAGCCCTTAGCCATTCTGACAGGTGTAAGGTGGAATCTCAATATTTTGATTTGAATTTCCCTGATGGCTAAGAATGTTGAAAAAATTTTAAAGTGTTTCTCAGCCATTCGAGTTTCCTTTATTAGAAATTTTCTATTTAGATCTGTACCCATTTTTAATTGGATAATTTGGCTTTTGATATCAAGTTTTTTGAGAACTTTATACATCTTGGACTTTAGCATTCTATCAGATATGAATGCTCCATTCTGTAGGGTACTGCTTTGCTGAATGATGGTGAGCATTCCCCTGCAGAAACTTTTACATTTCATGAATTTCATTTATTAAATGTTGATCAGTATTCATTTGTTGAACATGTTGTCTCTTTTCCAAAGTGTATTCTTTATCAAAATCATGTGTCTTTAGGTGTGTGGAATTGTCTGGCTGTTCAGTTTCATTCCATTTATAAACCTGTCCATTTTTACAACAATACCATGTGTTTTTTTTTTTTAAACTATAGTTCTGTAGTACTATTTTAATGGTACTACATTACCAYTGGTAATGTAGATGGTGAGACCTCAGGCAATTCCTTTATTGATCAATATTGTTTTAACTACTTTTTGTACTTTTATGTGTTTCAATATGAAGTTGAGAAATGTCCTTTCAAGGACTGTGAAGAGTTGTCTTGAATATTGCTGGGGATTATACTGAATCTAGATTGCTTTTGGTAGGATGGCCAATTTTGCTATGTTAAATAATACCATTCATGAGCATGGGTAATCTTTCATCTTCTGATAGCTGTATTTCTTTCTAAAATGACTTGAAGTGTTTATCATTCAAGTCTTTCATTTCTTTGTTATAATTACCTTAAGATATTTTATATTATTTAGGACTATTCTAAAAGGTGTTATTGTCTTGATTTCTTTCACAGTCTATTTGCATTTGTGTAATAGGAGAGCTATTGGTTTCTGTGAGTTAATTTTGTATACAGTTAGAGTTCCCCAGTAGAAATTTTAGGTTCACTTATATGTACTAATATATCAAATACAAATAAACATACATTGCCTTCTTCCTTTCTAATTTGTATCACTTTAATTCCCTTCAGTTTCCTTATTTCTCTGGCTAAAGCTTCAAGTGCTGAATTGAATAGGCATGGAAAGAGTAAGAAGCTTCATCTTAAGTTCAGTGGAGTTCCTCTCTATTTAAGATGGCATTAGTTATGGGCTTGCTATAAGCTGACTTTAATAAAAGTATGTCCCTTGTGTCTCCAATCTCTACAGTACTATTATTATGAAGGGGTTTGGGATTTTGTCAAAAGCCTTTTCTGCATCTAATGAGATAATCAGGTGTTATGTTTTCTGTTTGTTTTGCTTTTTGTTGTTGTTTTGTTTTCTTTCCATTTGTTTGTAGAGTGGGTTCCATTTATTCATTTTCATATATTGAACCAACCCTGCATCTCTAGTATAAAGCCTACTTGATCATGGTGAATGATTCTTTTGATGTATTCTTGAATTAGTTTTGCAAGTATTTCATTGTGACTTTTTGCATCCAAGYTTATGGGTCTAGCATTTTCTTTAATGAATGTGTAAGTATCAAGGTAACTATGGCCTCATAGAATAAATTGGACAATATTCCTCCTGTTCCTATTTAACAGAATAATTTGAAGAATTTTGACAATAACTCTTCTTTAAAATTGTGCTAGAATTCCTCATTAAAGCAATATGTTCCTGGGCTTTTTTTGGTTGGGAGACCTTTAATGATTGCTTCTATTTCACTAGGATATATACATCTATTTAAATTGGTTATCTAATCTTGATTTAATTTGGTAAGTGATATCTATCAAGAAAATAATCCATGTTTTTGATACTTCCCAATTTGGTGAAGTACCGGTTTTTAAAGTATGTCCTTAATATTCCCTAGGTTTCCTTGGTGTCTATTATGTCCCCTCTTTCATTTCTCATTTTGTTAATTTGAATATTCTCTCTTCTTTTAGTTAATTTGGATAAGGGCTTACTGATCTTTTTGATTTTCTCAAAAAAAAAAACTCTTAGTATCATTGATTCCTTGTGTTGTTGGGGCAAAGAAGGTTGGAGGAAACTTTTGTGACCCCTTGAGGCTAGGGACAAAGAGGAATGGGAGACTGCAGCAGTTTTGTTTTGTTTTGTTTTGTTTTTTTGTTGATTTTTTTTTTTTTTTGCTACAGAGCTGGGAATGAGGCAGGGCAGATTGGACCTGGAAGAAGAAAGGGGAAGGTGTAGATCCACTGCCAGCCTATTCTTTGCTCTTGCAGTAAAGGACCTTGGGTATCATGGTATGCCTGCTATAAGTCGAAGCTAGAACAAAACAATGCTGTGGAGAGAATATTAGGAAGGGGCTGTGCCAGCTGGCAGAGGAGTGGAGTGACCAGTGGTTCTCCCTGGCTCATACCGTCAGGGCTGGGTCACCTGTGCGCCCCTACTGCCACCACTCTCACCACCAGGACAAACTCTACCGTGCTGCTCAGGTGAGGTGTAGGGCCCTGCTCTCTGGAGTGCTGCAGCTGTAAGGAGCAGGGCCAGGTCTCCTGCTCTTATGATCTTAGAGCCAACACTCCTTACTGCCACATGTAGTGAGGTGCAAGTGTATGTGTGTGTGTTGGGGGGTGCACCACCCCTGCACCCATGCCCTATCATGTTGGACAAATGTCACGTAGCAGGGCCAGTTCTCCATTTGTTCACCCTTGGGGCCAGATCACCTGTGCCCCTACCACCAGGGTCAGCTCTCTGCACTGTCTAGGCCAGGCCTGCTCTCCTGAATGCTGTAACTGGTGGGGGGCAGAGCTATGTCTCCCATGCTCATGATCCTGTGTGTAGCTTTCTCATGCTCATAACCCTCAGAACAGCTTTCCTGACAATCAGAGATGGCATGGGATAGGGGATCACCTCTGTGTCTATGTGATTCCCAGGTATCTAATGGCCTGCCTATGCTATGTGCTGGAAGGTAGGACTGTGGGGGTGTGACATGGCAGTGTGCAGGTCTCTGTCTTTCTTCCCCATCCCATGCTGTGTGGTACAGTGTAGGCTGAGCTCTGTGTATCTAAGACCTATTTGTTCAATRGGACAGAGGACAGGTCTGTGGGCATCTTTTTCTGCCCCTCACCACAGAGCATGAAGGAATGCTAGTCTCTGTCTGACATGCTCCTCCCACACTGTGCTGCCTAGATTTGATTTAACTTAACTTTTATGAGTCGTAGGTAAAAAAAAACAGCTTTGGTCACCAAGTCAGGTATAAAACTAGGATGAACAAAGGACTTCTAACTCTTCTGGCCTTAACTGATCTAGGATCAACACCACCAACAAGGTGTCTCTTTGTCCATTGCCAAGGGAGTCAGTAGCTAATATTTTTAATTTGTGTTGTTTGATTCCTTTATTGTTTCCATTTTTGTTTCTTTCTATATTCTAGATACAAACCCTATATCAGTTGTTTACACTGGGCCTTTCTTGATTAGGCTACACTTCTTGTCTGAGAAGAGTTAAACAAAACACTGATATGAAACACGTTCACAAGGTTAGATCCATGAGAAGACAAAATATCACAAACAAAGCTCGCCCATGTAAACCAAAGATCTGAACACATTTTTCAGCTATGGATAAAATCTTTTTTGCTACTTAGCTGTGTCTGGTAAGACATAGGACATAGAAACAGAGGAATCATTCTCAGTCCTTTTCAGATCATGTCATCACATCATTAATTTTGGTTGATCAAGCATAGGAAATGAAAACCCAGATCACAAATAATTAGTTACTTATCGACTTCTGAATCATTTATAAAGTCAGGAGAAAAAAATAAGGAACCAATTTACCTACCATTCTCTGTTTTTAAAAGTATTTAGGAAWGCAAATAAATCAGTATATTATAATCTTCATCACTTACTTCTTTAGTATACTTTGTATTCCAAATGTGAACATTGACATTATTAGATTTAAGAGGAGATACAATACAGTAATCTTTCTAAAAACCAGAATATACATTCTCTACCATTTGTAGCTATTTCAGCTACCATCTCTTAAATAATAGTAAGATAACATTGAATTTGCTATTTTATTAATTCTTGGTAGTGTAAATAATGAATGTAAGTCACGTATTTCACATAAATATAATGTCCAAAATAGTTATTTCAGTAACATTTCTGAGAAAGGGCAGAAATCAGATATGAGGTAACCAAGGTAAATGCAAATTTATTTTTGTAGCTTTATCTCAAATGATCAGAATGTAGCCAAGCATACTTAGAGTATGAATTACACTCTTCCCACTGTAGAGCAAACTCAAACACCATGGAACTTTTCTCAGTTGCCAAACATGCACACTAACAAAGGACCTGCAGTGTCAAGAAACTTTCATTATAGTATCACATACATTGTGATTCCGACTCCTTTTTTGACTTTTCAAGGGAGAAGAAATGAGAATAAAATCTTAAGAGACAGATCCAGTCACCATTATGTATAAGGGGAGAAGGCATCATTACTTCAACAAACATGACATACCCCTCATAAGTACCCATTAAAAAAAAGACTCTAAAATTGCCAAACTGCAGAACTGAAGGGGATTCTGCCTCCCTTCAGGTTATCCCATTCTAAGCTAAATAGAGTATGTCCTCTGCTTTGCTTTACTAGGTAAACTTTCCCTTAAACTCCCTGCCTATTGGCTGAAGTTTTTTCTTTGAGACAAGTGAGAAGATACATAGAACCTATATTTTCCTCCAGTTCTGTGGTTTGAATAGGAATGCCCTCCAGTAGGTTCATAGATTGGAATGTGTGGTGTAGGGAGTGGTGCTGTTTGACAGGGATTACGAGTGGTAGCCTCTGGTTTTATGTGGAGGTCCTTGATCCACTTGGAGTTGAGTTTATTTCAAGGAGATAAGAATGAATCAATTTGCATTCTTCTGCATGCTGACCTCCAATTAAACCAGCACCATTTGTTGAAAAAGCTATCTTTTTTCCACTGGATGTTTTCAGCTCCTTTGTCAAAAATTAAGTGACCATAGGTGTGTGGGTTCATTTCTGGGTCTTCAGTCATATTCCATTGATCCACCTGCCTGTCACTGTACCAATGCTATCCAGTTTTTTAACACTATTGCTCTGTACTATTGCTTGAGGTCCGGGATACTGATTCCCCCAGAAGTTCTTTTACTGTTGAGAATAGTTTTAGCTATCCTGGGCTTTTTGTTATTCCAGATGAATTTAAGAATTGCTCTTTCTAACTCT
>BDUI01001448.1:123841-134125 GCA_002335545.1 Apodemus speciosus
CACACACACACACACACACACACACACACACACCCCAAAACCACAAACAAAAGATAAATGAAAACTAAGTAACTGAGCTGACTTATTTCCTTGCTAACACAAAACAGAAACTAATAATCATTTTCAACTATAATTTTGACTTTTCTTCCACTTCTCTCTTTCTCTTTCTCTCTTTTGAAGCATCCTATCTTTTTGACCTAGTTTGATACAACCCTATCATTTTTCCTTCTAAGATCAAGCCAAGACTTGTTTCTGCTTACACTATAAAGAATTCTAAGTATTTTGGACTTTACAAAAAACAAAGGAGCTTAGAACCATCACCATTCTCTCAATGGGCCATCTCTTTAGTACATCAACCTCAATGTAACACTACCAGTGACTTCAGAAGTCACCCTTAGTGATGCAGAGATTCTTTTTGAGATCATGTTAGGACTGGTAGGGCAAAACATCCATAACTCTTTCAGCAGTGGTGAGCAAAGTAATGACTGTCCCTTTTGTCCCAAGGCAGTGTTGGTGTTAGTAGTGACACTAACCTACACTGCAGATGCTATCTGAGTCAGTTGATATTATTATAGAAGAATAACTGGAACTTTGTGGTGTATAAAAATATTTTGTTTTGCCAATGATTGGGATGGCTAGAAAGTTCACACAGCATGATTCTTATGTCTGGTGGTGAGTCATTAACATTATTTACAACATGGTACATAATATAGGTCAGACTATTAAGTGAAATATGAAGGGATCAGAACCAAGAAAGAAAACCAAGAAACCCAAACTTACTTTATTACAGCTCCTTCTTCTGGCAAACAAACCAGTTCCAGAGGACAGATCTACCCCAGAGACAGCCATTAATCACTTCTGAGCTACCTCAGCAGCTCTACCTTTAAACTTACTTTCTCATGATCCCAATCACTATAACAAAGTTGCACTGGTTCAGTCTTGTTACACTGAGCTCTAAGCTCCCAGCACAGGAAACTCTGTGGAAATAAAAACCCATTCACAATGTAGCAGATGTTGATAGCCATGTTATGGCTACAACAGTCACATTTCAGGACTTAATTTCCATACAAAAGCCAACTACTATATATTCTGCTTGTTTCTATACAAATCTGACAAATTATTTCAAGGAATCAAGTTCTAACGATTTTGAGTTCTTTTTATCCCTACTCAGCTGCCTGATTTTAAGATTTCTGACATATCGAATAGAAAGGCAGAGTCTGGCACATTGTGCTATGACTATGGCATAATTTCTCTGTACCAATGACCTAGTTGTTTCAACTAATTTATTGTACAGTTAATTTTAATTCTATATTAGAAGTGCCCTAATTCTTTTACATAAACAGAGAAATCTATGCTATACGCTATTGATTTTCTAGATCCATGTTAACACTCGGATAACTATAAGTCAGGCTCAGGCTGATGGCCTCCCTCTGCTCCCAGCAGTAAAAGAAGGAAGAATGTCCTTTTCCAGCATTTGTTATTTTAATCGGATTCCCCATATGGATGGTCAGTAAACATTCTTAAAAATATGAAAGCTTAAGTGACAAATTTTAAAAATAATGATTTTGAGAATTTTCCATGTGCATTTTCTCCATTGCTTCAAGTTGTTAAATAACACTTCTCATTTTTTATAGTTTTAAAGATATATAAAAAATAAATGAAAGTGAAAAGATGAAATAGCTAGATATAGATAAAGAAAACCATCTTCAAAAGATAGCTGTTTGATGACTACTACTGAGAGAAAAGGGAAGGATGCTGAGAGCTGAAACTAAACTGAGATTCATGTGGGGTTTTCATAGAGATTTATGGACAATTGACAAAATGTCCTAATGCATTGCCCAGCCACTTGCTTTCCACCCACCGTAGCCTTTTCATATTCCTGGTGACAAACTACATGTACAGTTTCCTTCATTCTCTTCCCCTGTCCTTTTCAAGCAAAACTGTGTCTGTCTAGACTGAAATCATATTTACAGTGAAGAGAATGTCTGTTGTATTCCAACCTCATAGGAGCTTTTGCTTTAACATTGGCTTCTAGGACAGTATGTTCAAGGAAGGAAAAGATTAACACGCACATAATAATAACAAAAGGCAAATTGACCTGAGCTTTCTGTTCCCTATTAAAAACCCTGCTGCCCTGGGCAATTTGAAAAGCATTAAGAAATAAAATGAGGAACAGAGACTTTACCAGAGAGATGTAAATTGGAAGAAAGTCACAATGTTGGGGAACTGAAAGGAATCTTAGCCTTTTAAAGTGCTTTGCATTAACATCCTCAGCTTCTCACAGAACCCACATTCTTTGCTTTGTGGCTTGGCAATTCCTTGACTCATAAAGGACCCAAACTATTATACTTCTCCTGCTTTTACACTAGTCTGCTTTGGTAATTGAATGTTAACAGAAGTGACAGGATCAATGCTTTGGAAACTTATTTTGCTATTGTCCTTACCATCTTTTATATCTCATATTAGCAGAATATGCCTGAGGAGCATTCCTCCACAAGAACCTGGATGAGAAGAGCTAGCACTCAGATGACCTGAAGGTTGGTCAGCTGGGAACCACTAAGACCTTGTTGTGGAAACCTACATGCCTCACTTTGTGAACTTAAGTTAGGTGACACTTGCCAAATCAGAGACAGCACAAGTCCAGAGGCATGGATGTGGCTAGTGTCTCAGCGAAATGGTAGAATCCTGTAACATTCAGGACAGCCCTTATCATTGTGGGAAAKAATGCTGAAAACATGAGTTAAAAAATATATATAATTTCTCCACTATACAAAACATAAGGATGCAATATGAAATTTATGAGGAGCATTGAGGACCTGTGAAAATAAAGGCAAATGCACTATGAGCCAGCTTGTCAGAAAGATGTGGTGGTAGGCAGATCCAAGGGCATATGGATTTCTGAGTTCCGGATCAGCCTGGTTCAGAGGAAGTTTAGGTCCAGGCCCTAAACAGGGAATGGTAATTTCAGGGTAGGGCCCCACCCAACTAGCTTATCATCTGTGATTATCAGTGGTAGGCAGATCTCTGAATTCTTTTGCAATGTTAAAAAAAAGTGTGTATTTGCTGTCTATTTCTAAGAATCAAGGGACTGGGGTCATAGGAAGCAGATTGAGATAATCAAAAGAGAATTTTGAGTAATGACTGGATTGATACGTAAACAAAAAACTGGGCTTTTGGTCAGCAAGAAATGAGCTGTCTAGAGAGTTTTGTTTTGTTTCTGTGGGTTTTTTTCGAGACAGGGTTTCTCTGTGTAGCTCTGGTTGTCCTGGAACTCACTCTGTAGACCAGGTTGGCCTCTAACTCAGAAATCCACCTGCCTCTGCCTCCCAAGTGCTGGGATTAAAGGTGTGAGCTACCACTGTCCAGCATCTAGAAAGTTTTTGAGTCATTTGTTTCACCACTTCCAGATACCCCTTCCCTTAGGAACTCCTCTCCAAGTCTAAGCTGGTCTTTGATAAACTGAGCCTAATAACCTCACATCTTTCAACTTATGGAGGAGAAAAATAGTCTCCTGAATTAATGGCAGGACATCCAAATCTGAAACAGAACTCTGAAGATAAGGATTTTATTTTAGGTTCAGATTGAAGATAAGGATTTTATTTTAGGTTCAGATTTGTTGTATAAAAACCTTTTGCTAAACCATGGCATGTCTCTGAATCTATACTTAATTTTTGAATGAAGGCATTTTCTTATATGTATATAACATATGTGTTAACTCTATATAATTGATAAACAACCATGAAGTACTTAGCTAAGGTAAAGTGAGCAATGTAAAAATACTTCATGAAAAATGCATAAAGAAGCTAACATATGACAAACATGAGATTAAGTCTTATTGACATGATGTCATTGTAACCTTTTAAATTATCTTGATACTATCAATTTATTAATAATGCTTTTTCATTTGTTAAGAAATTGCTGATTATTGGTGAGCTCAATCAGAGCCAGAGCCAGAGCCAGAGCCAGAGCCAGAGCCAGAGCCAGAGCCAGAGCCAGAGCCAGAGCCAGAGCCATGCTGTAGGCACATTTACAGACTAAGTAAATTCAAGCTGAAAGAACTTCAGTAATTACTGAGGTGGCTGAACCCCACAGCAGTTTTTCGTTTTATTAGTCAATAAAGAATCTACCTATGGTTTCTCAGGAAACGTGTCAGCCATTGATAAATAAATTAGTTTCTGCTTCTGGTGATGGAGAAACACTACAGGATGATTCACATCAAAATGTCTGTCTTTATATCTTTTGATTTGCGACTTGATGAAAAGTTAATTTGTTTGTAGTCTAAGGTGTCTTGGTCCATACACTGTGCCAAACATAATTAACAATCACCTAAGTCTCTATTATAATCGTTTGCCTCAGCTGGAGGGTAAGTATCTTCCAATAAGATCTTTACAAGGAAACATTTTAAACATGCCCTGTTGCCTATATTTTGACTCAAACTATAACAAACATAGTTTCCAAGATCATAAGAAATAAATGTATTTAACTCTAACATCTCCAAAGGAAGACTGCCTAATTTGATATGCTCCCTGACATTAAATGCATCAAAGTATGTACCTTCAATGTTGAGGAAAACAATAAAAGTTTGTATTATACTGTTGAGAATCATTTCAGGAAAAAGTAGGTCATTGTTTTAAATAAGTGAAACCATCCATTAGCAAAATAAAAATCTGTCTTAATGAGATATAAGTGAAAACCAAGAAAACACTGACAACGTATGTGGCACAGAAACTCTAATCATAACTCAGCTACAAGAGTATTCTACAAGAAAAGCAGATCTCTTAAGGTGGTTTTTGTTTAACAGGAACTTCCCTTAATCCAAACCAAAAGCCAACTACCTGGGGCAAGGACATCTAGTTCTCTAGTTCCTGGTCAGTTTCAACTTCCTGCATAAGCTTGAAACCTCATCCTGCTGACATAAACTCTGCTTCTTTTCCATCATTTCGTTCTTCTCTCTGCTGCCCAGGCAGTAGCCTTGGCAGTTTGAGCCCCAATAAACCTTTCTTTTTATTCATACAGTGGTCTTTTTCTGTTTTCACTGTGCCCTCACTTATATTGTTTCCTTAGCCCAAAAGAACAATGAACCGCTTTTCCTAAAGCTTTGTCCCTCCTAACCAAAACAAACAACCCATTTCTGACCTTTCTGGGTGTGTGTCATTTGATTCTGTTGCCTTCTGCCACTCACCACATTCAGCTTTTGCCATTTTGAAATTTTGTTTCTCCAGCCATTTCTCTCTTCCACATACTCTTCCTATTTCTCTCTCCTCATCTACTTGGTAAGTATCCATCAGAGCTACCTGTTCTGTCTCCTTCTCTATCATTGTCTAATTGGAGTTTTTCTCTCCTGGCTCCTGGAACCTACATAACAGAGTCACTCTGGTRTGTCAGGTAGTTTTTCCCACTCATGCCCTCTATAAAGCAGCTAAGGGCTCACCAAATGGGCCTCTAGGTCCTACTAAACCTGTCACATCTGCTTTTTCTCCAACCTCTAAGAAGCACTCTTACAGGTTCCTGGCTCTGGCTCTTCCAAGACCTTGACCAACTCTTTATCCTATATTTTATTGAAAACTGGTACCTTGAGGGTTTGGAGACAAATGAGAGGACACACCTTGACTCCTGATGTTTATCTTTCCAAATAGCCAGATACAGCACATAGTAGATGGCAATCTTGCCTACAACTGCTAGCTATTAGGCCAGGAGGCCATTAAGGTCACCTTTAGTCACCTTATCTCTGTCCTCTGACCACACTGGCTCCAGAGCCTCTCACCTTTGCCCCTTCCTAAGTATTAGCTATGTTTCATATCACCTGATAATCTAACTTGATTCCTGCTATCCTCTCAACTCGGCTATACTCCTTCCCCCAGCCACCACCTACATTTTAGTATAGAATCACTTGAAATCCGTACATACAAAGGTCCACAACTTTCTATTTCCCCTCTGTCATACCTTGATTACATGTGGTTCATAAATGGAAGTGTAAGACCCCAGCCCTTGCTTTGAGACAACCCCAAGTGAGACACCAAGACACAGATCAATGCAAAAAGCAAGAGGATTATTTTCTAATCCATTGGGGTGGACCTGTAATTCATCCTTCAAGGCGAGTGACTAAAAAGTGACCCCAAATGGCTATTACAAGCAGTTTTTATATCTTTTATGGGTATAGGTTACATCAGCAAGATTGCAGTTTAAACTTATTGGCTCAGCACATTGACCTTTAAATATATTGGCTAGCAAGTGTGACATGCCTTTAAACTCTACCTGGGACTTTCCAGAGGGTCAGGTGACTATAAGTCAGTACATGCTGAGAATTTTCTACTCAAGAATGTTCCTGTGGGTGGAGAATGGAAGTTGGCCTAGCCTTGACCCCAGGCAGGAAGAGGAAGCTGTAAGGAGGGTGTGGGACTGGAAAAAGCCTTTCGGGTCTCTCAGAAGCTCAACTCTCAGCCCCACTGGCCTTCACCTAGTAGGGTACGCCATAGTCTTGTCTGACTATGTATGACAGGTTATAGAGTCTACTCTTTTACCACTAGGCCTCTATTAATGATATGGCTTTGGAAAATGCTTTCCACTGAGGGGACTGCTAAAGAACTCAGCCAACATTCCCATCCTCATTCCTCCATTGTCTCTGCTCCTCCTGGTCTCTCTACCCCTACCAGGTCTCAGCTCCAACAACAGGTCCTCTCTTCATTCGATAATTTAGCATCTCTACTTCTTGCTGCTACAACCACAAGCAGGCCTTTGCCAGCTCCCTCCGGGGGGTTATGTGGTCAGTCCATGCATAACTAGAGAGGCTGCCTTTTCCTTTAAATCATTCTGGCTTTGGAATGACACAGACTTAAGAGCATTCAAGGAGAGTTTAAGTTACCTGAGTTTCTTAARTACAAAGGCTGTAAAACTTGGTTCTCTTCCCTTTGTTCTCTCCCCTTTCTTCACTTTCCTGTTAGAGAATTTCTATCTTGTTACAGAAGAATGTCCATGCTTCTCTCAAGCTGATAGCTTTTCAAGGTGTACATTTGCTGTGTCTCAAAAGTGTGAAACTACTGGATCTGGTTGCAGACACTTATTAACAGCTTTCTTTACAGTGAGGACTTCAGTCCAGATTAAACACACTATTTCTACTGATATAAATAAAACTTTTATCTCTTGATTAATTTAAAAAATATTATGTAAGCTTTAAGGAGGACGTGCTCCCTCTCCCCCTCCTTTTGGATGCACTCGCTCTTGTATTCTTGGCCTCCAAGCTTTGAGACACGGTTAGAAATTTCCAGTAAAGAACCCCCACGCTCTTTGACCTGCTTCCCTAGTCTATGTCTGTCTCATTGGATTTCCACTGAAGCTGACAAATACCACCCTGGGACCAGCTTCAGCTCTGCCACTGCTCTAAAACTAGACCACTCCTCTGGCCTTAACAAAACCTGTAAMGCTGTCAATTTGCTGATAGCCATGATGAACTAGTTCATCCAAGTGAAAGGATTAAAGCAGGCTCACACAGGTCAGGCACCAGGGGATAACTCCAGGACTCTCAGGTCTGTGGTCTCTCTCAGGCCTCTAGCCCTTCTCAACCTTCTGATCTCACACCTTCTCATATGAATGTGCTTGCTCCCTGTCTTTTAAAGCTCTTTCAAATAAATGTAAGTGATGGCCAGTAAATCGGATGCTTGTGAGATTTCTCCAGCTGTTCCACCATTGCTCATCTGTCAGAGCTCTATTTCTCCACCTTTAAACAGCATTGCTGCTTTCCTGGGCTCCCATGGTGTCTAGCTTTCAGTTCCACAGGAAGTACCCTTAACACCATAACACCCTTGTCATAAACAAAAGGAAACACACCACACAGATACACACAGACACACAGTCATACAGACACACAGTCACACAGACASACASACACACACACACACACACACACACACACACACACACACCACACTCTTTTTTCCCAAAGCTCAACTCCCTTGGGAAAGGGTCTCTAGTTCCCTACCTAGTTCCTGGTCATTTCGACAGYCTGTATCATCTCAAAGACCTCATCCTGCAGACATACAAGATCTGCTTGTTTTTCCACCATTTTGCTAGTTTTTCTCTACCCCTACCCTGGCCCCAGGTAGGTTTGACAATTTGATCCACAATTATCCTCTCTCTCCACCCGTGGAGGAGTCTAGTTTGGTGGCTGCCCTGGCTTATAGACTACAGTTTCAGTCCCAGCCTCACAATAGTTTCTCCGAGGGCTGCGCTTATCAGAAGAGCTAAGAAAGCAAGTCTCCAAGGACTACTTCAGGTCCCATGGCCAGCTGCCTGGTTGGTCTCCATCTCCTGTTCTCACCAGCAGGCCACTATTCCGTTTTGCGAAGCTCATTTTAACTTCAAGGCCTTGATGAACAAGCCAGTATAAAATACTTTCACTAGACCAAGTTGGGAGAATGCTGTAGGAGATGGAAGTTTCCTTAGATTAATTCTAGGTACATTCTACTCATGATTTAATTAGAGGGKGCTGGCTTCAATTTACATTCACAAATACAGAGGCACTCTTGAGGGAAAAAATGTTTCAAATGGAACTCATTGGTGTTAATAAAATCTCTGCTTTTAATTCCTCACACCACGTTCCTTCTAGTTTTCGGTTTAGGAATGAAAGTGGGTAAAGTATAGATGTATATCTTTTGACATTCTGTTTAAAGATAATAAAGAATGAGATCAACACCAAGTACCTTCTCAAGTAGAGAAAATGTTCATGTCAATCTGCATTGGTGAAACAGTGTTTTCAAAGTAAGCTGACAGCCTTCCGATTTCCCTTTTAAAACCTGATTTGTTTATTGCTTTAGGGAAATGAATTTGTCCCCCATAATGTGACACTGTAGAAAAAACATAGAAGACTTGAATGAAGCAACTCTGTCCTCAGCCCTGGAGAAAGCCAACTAAGGGGTGGAATTTAGGACTGAAGAATTCCAGCAGTTTATCAAGGAGAAATGGGAATTACAACTTCAGACAAAGAGCTGCTGCTAACTCTGAATGAAACTGCAGAAAGGAATCTTTGTCTGAAGACACTGACTGGCTGACTAGAATTTCAGCACTGTAGAGGGACTGCAATGCTGCAGGACCAGAGTCTAATTACCTGATCTTAGGCTAAGTTCTTTCCGTCAGGAACAGCCATTTCTTGCCCTTCTCTGTGTCAGAACTAACATGGCAATAGGAAAACAACCTTTTAGGCTCTATTACCTTACCAGACAACTAGCTTTTACCGATGGGAAAGCTAAGACTGTCATCAGATTGCATCCTCGGCCTTTAGAAAAGCTTTCCCCATCTGGAAGTGCCTGCTGCTCTGGTGTACCCATCAATTTATCTTAAACTTGCTTTAATACAGACTTCCTCTGTTTTGTAAAACCAGAAAAAAATGTTGTGAAACTACTTCCGTTTTGGAACATGAAAGTTAGAATAAACTAAATCTGGGCTCCCAGGGCCATGGTCACTCAAAATGACTCCAGAATAAACTATTTCTTACTCGATTAAGATGGGAGCTACGGTTTTGTGCAGTGACAGCCCCTACAGTTTACTGAGAGAGGTGGGTTCTGGCCCCCACTACAGCACGCTGATTAATTGTCCAGTCCTTGAAACCCAAAAGGTTTAGGGGCCTGCTTATAGAAGCTCGTGGAGAATATTAAATCGGTACAGCATTTCCTTTTCAAACAGGTGCAGAGAGAGTGAGCTTGTGTTCTGAGAGTGCACCGTTCCAGATGTTAAGGAATGAAAGCCACACCCAGGCTCCTCTCTCAGTTTCCAGAAGCAGTTTTCAAAGTAGGCCACGGGTAAAACTGAAGTCAAAGTGCGGGAGAAAGTAAGCCATCTGCAGTTCTGCGCAAGCTCCCTGGCAACGGGTACTGAGACAGGAGAGTCACACCTTGGTGTGGATGTGAGGGAACATAATGAAAAGGAAGAAGCCGGCCTGCATCTTCAGACATTAAAGAAGACATTTGCATGCTAATGTGAGGGCTGTGCTAGAAGTACCACAGCTGAAGCRCTGCGAAGCCCTACCAGGCCAGTCTGTGATATGCTTCCCCAGAGGGTGATAGGGAGGTGCAAAGATGCCAGACAACCTGGAAAGAGCTGCGTTTACTTATGCTAATTACCAGCGCGAGCCCTGAGTTCACTGCTCTTGAGAAGGGTGGAAGGAATATGGTTGGTTGCCTCTCTTAAAGCGCTGCTGTGTGACTTGATCCTCCCGACCTGATAAAAGTTTGAGGAACAGAAGTAACAACTTTGTCTTCTTCGATCTGTAGTTCACTAGTAAAGTCATCCTCC
>BDUI01001449.1:24670-40691 GCA_002335545.1 Apodemus speciosus
AAAAAAGAGACTGTAAAGCAAGGGCTCTCTCATGCCACTGTAAGAGAAAGGATAGTGATGGAACACTGGCAAAGATAGCCAAAAAGCACTCATTTTAGCTCACTTTTTATCCTAGATAAGTATTATACAGGCTCATTTTGTTGTATTGAAATGCTGAGAGAATAGTGTGTGGCTCAAAGTAATCCAGATTTCAGTGTGAGTGACCTTAGCCGAAATGCTCAACAGTGGGAAGATGGAACTTGAACAGACCACCTCCAACAGACCACCTCCAGTAGATAGACAAGGCCCCCAGTGGAGGGATAGGGCAACCCACCTACTCTCAAAATTTTTGACCCAGAATTGTCCCTGTCGAAAAGAAATGCAGAGACAAAAATAGAACAGAGACTGATAGATAGGCCATCCAGTGACTAACCCAACTTGGGATCCATCCCAAGGGTGGGCACCAAACTCTGGTACTATTACAGATGCCATATTGTGTTTGCAGATAGTAGTCTAGCATRGCTATCCTCTGAGAGGACAAACAGCTTACTGAGACAGATGCAGATACTTAACAGCCAACCACTGGACTAAGGTCAGGGACTCCTGTGGAAGAGTTAAGGGATGGATTGAAGGAACTGAAGGGGAGGGTGACCCCATAGGAAGATCACCAKTATCATCTAACCTGGACCCCTGGGAGCCCGCAGAGACTAAGCCACCAACAAAAGAGCATACACAGGCTGGTCTGTGGCCCTCAGCACATATGTAGCAGAGGACTGCCTTGTCTGGCATCAGTGGGAGAGGATGCTCCTAATCCTGTAGAAGCTTTATGCCCCAAGGCAGGAGGATCTTAGGGGGGTCGGGGGAAAGTGAGGTGTGGGAGGGGGATGGGTGGGTTGGGGAGCACCCTTTCAGGGGCAAAGGGGAGAAGGGAATGGGGTGAAAAGAAGGGAGGTATGGAAGGGAGGGCAACATTTATATTGTAAATAAAATAATTTAATAATTTAATTTTTTCATTAAACATATTGTCCTGGAAAATACTTGGGATGTTATGGRATTAGAAGATGACTGTGGTTGAATTGTATTGAATCAAACAAAACAAGATACAGATAGAAGAGTGTAAGGCTCAGGATTCAATCAATACTATGTGTCTGAGGTTCATCTCATTATTGTTTGCTGGGGATAACATTATTTTGCAGATACTTTTTTCTTAGATTGCTATGCATTCATATTGGTGGTTAATSAAACAATAGTAAACATAGAATGGGTAAGATGTAGTCTAAACTAAGACCATAGAACAAGGTTAGCTGCCAAATAGGCTCAYTAGAGATAATTCAAGCTGAGCTTTCTAAGGCTTTCATTTACTATCCATAATAAAATCCATCCTGTTACGGAACACTGGAAGAGAACCAAGTATCCTGTCTGCCATTTWTTTTAAATCTTAAATTGTTTGAGAATTTAGTCATGTGGATAATGTCTTTTGATCAAACAGAATCCCAGTTTCCCTCCCTTCACCTTCTCCCATCCCCGTCCACCACTCTTCCTTCCCAACGTCATGTGCTCTTTTTACTACCCACTGTAGACACTTAGTGCTGCCAGTGTGGGAATGGTTGTAGAGCCAACCACCTTTCAGGGGCCACATATCTGATTTAAAAAAAAAAAAAAAAAAAAAGCCTTTCCCCCCACCAGTATCCTTTGCTACCAGTTCCTTGGGGAGTCCAGGATAGAACTTTATGTACCCCTCCCCCACCAATGATAGAATTTTGGGTGGTCTGATCTTATGCACATCTTGTACATTCAGTCCCAGCTGTGAGTTCACATTTGCAACAGCCTTGTCGAAACAGGTACACACACCTTTTTTGGATACATGATAAATTTCCAGTATTGATTTCTGTTACTGATGCTTGAGTGCTATTCAGATCAGGGGAAATTCACTGAGCTTCACATGGAAGATCAAGGCTCAGTTTTAAGATGCTGATAATTTCTCTTTAAGTGCCTCATTTTGATACATTTAACACAATGTATGCATCATCTATTTTACATGTTCCTAAATTTCTTGTACCACCTCAGTTCTCTTATCATCTTGTTTATCCAACCATTTTTATCTATACAACAGAGCATTAAAATAGCTCATGCATAGTGACCACTTTCAAAAGTCATAGCCCTTAATGACCAAGACTATAAATAAACTGTAATAATAATTCAATACTATTATTTATTAACTGTGCACTAGTTAATTAATTTGGATGCTTCAGATATGGTTCACGGGTACATAAAACACAGTTTCTGCTCTGAAGGAGCTTGACTGTGTTACCAGAGAGAAAAAAAAAAAAAACAGGAAGAAAAACGAGGAGTGCTGTGAAGTCATGAACTAAAGTAGTTACTTGGCCACTGAAGACAAGTAGCTTAGAGGTCAGGGGACAAGCAACGCTTGGAACTGGTCCTTAACCAAAGGCTGCAGTGGAGAACAAAGACAGTCCTGTAAATCTGTATAAATGTGGAAATCATAGGAGAGGACTGTAAAAACAATCATAACTCATCAATAAAGAGTTCTTCTAGGTGAGACATAATTTGAGTTATCAGGAGGAGATCCAGTTGAAAGTACCTAGCAGGTGATTGGGAATGAAGGCCAGGGACCAGTGGTTTAAACTGAAGATAAGATTTACTATATTTTAAGGTAAATATTTTTTTGATTTTTTTAAAAAATGTTATCGGGATCATATAATCTTTTCTATCCACTCATTATCACATACTTTAGACTTCAGTGTGAACCTGTATCTTTGGACAGCCCACCAAGTATCTTGACCCTAGAGCTGAATGTCTGAGAATTAGAAGAGCATGTTAGTACAGRCTTCAGTCCAGCATGGTGTCTGGAGCCATGCTGTCCAAGGTCAAACTTTTGCCCTATTASTTACCARCTCCTTTATCTTGAGAAAGTGTCAGTGTGTGATGCTGTCCTCTCTGCCTCCACCTGGCAGTTACAGAAGTGTTCTCTTCTGCAGCATATAAAGGCCCATGTGACACCAAGCCCAGTGATCACACACATCACTGTCTCTGTGTGGATCTCAGGGCCATCCTGTGAAAATGGACAGAATAGCGCAGTCCTCTAGGAGTGCCTCTGAAATTCATACTGAAGAATCCTTATGAAGCACTTAGAGCCCTGTGGCTGTAAACAGTTATTAATACTGAGGTAGCAACAAGTATAATGCGTTTTGTATTAGTGTCTGAAGGCCACTGATCTCAGCACCAGGAGAGTGCATTAACTGTGCTGCACTCACATTGCCAGGCCATGTGGTAGGCTGCTTCTGCCAAATTCTTCCTGGAAATTTTTGACAGATTTTTTCTTTATATAATAGCATGAGAATGTATTTAACATAAGAAATGTAAGTTGAAGCAATAAAACAGAATTCACCCCTATCAGAATAGAAAGATTATTATCTTGCCTTTGAGCTTGGCTCAGTAGTCCGTATTGTTGACTTATTTATTTGAATCTTAAGGGGTTAAAGAAAGATTGTTTTATATCAAGGTTTAGAGTTTAAGTCTCACTTCAATTTCTAAATTATATGCATAAAAGTTTTAACAGCTGTCATTTTAAAGAGGCTTCCTTCCTTTCTCCTAAAGTGCTTTTCAGTCTGGAGGGAGCACTTAAACATAGTCTCAAATCATTTGCAATACACTCATGACAAGACTTTTGAAAGTTAAATTTGTTTGTAAGCCTGGAGAGTCCAAATTTCATAGGTAATACTCTTTTCTCTTGCTGCTTAATGATCGTTACCTCGTTTCTCCTTCAGGCCCAGGCATGGCTCTCACTCATTACAAATAAGAGCACCCAAMCCCCCTCTGATTTCATTAGTTCTGCAAATTCTCTCCTAGGGGCACGAGCCCAGCACACAATTGGGCTGTGCAATGATGAGCTTATTTTCTACTTTTCCCCCAGAAAATCTTTATATACAAAAGGTACAGATCGTAGTTAGACTCAGCACGAGCAATTACAGACTATTGAGGGAGAGGCTCTCCCTGATGTGCCAATGGCTCACTCCAATGAATTAAGAGGCAAATGTGCTCCAATGTGCATTAACCTTTATGGATTTTTCTTCAGTTTTCATGTTCCACTGATTTATGGTCTTAAATATGCCTGTTGCTGCTGTTTCTGAATGAGTCTCTTGTAAATCATTCCTAAACGATCTTTTTTGACTCAGATAATATAAGTAAGTTGACTATGTCTCAAATCATTTCTGCTGAGGGTTTTTTTCTCCTTTGCCCAAAGTGTCTTCCAGTTTTCTCTGCCTTAAATGTTAATGTGAGAAATATCAAGTACATAGGAAACATGTCTTAAATCACATGTGCCATGTTCCTTCTTTGTTTGCAGACAAGTTGTTTTGGGCATTTCTCATGGCCTTACTTGGATTAAGAATCCCACCTGTCTGTATAACTGCTGTCAGGTTTGTACAAGGATGCGCTCATGTCTGGGAATAGAGTCATTGACCCTATTTGGGTTCTAGGTTGCTGTCTTTTTTCCACACAAATCAAGAATAGTAGGGATTCTGACTGACCTTGTCCTGATAAAAGTCTACTTGAAGCAGCTATCTTCTTTCAGATAAATAAGGGTTGCCTTGTCTACAGTATATATAGATGTTCTGTATTTGATAGTATATAGCTGGGGCCAGGCCCAATTTTTTGAATGAAATGAACACAAAAAATGATGCTTTACGATGACATAGGATATGTGATTAAGGAGGCTAGGCAGAACAAGGRGCTTGGGATGATTGAATAAATTTTTAATTAGTTTATAAATTTCCTAGATAGGAACCGCATCAAGATAAAAAAAATTAAAATATTGGGTGAAATGTAGGCAGTAAGGTGCTCATTTCTGTATTTCAGAGAACAAATAACTTGCTGCAAGAAAACATCAGTTTTAAAAAAAAATACAGGTATCATGTATGCACAGACTTTTAAAGCCTCCCTTCAATAATAATATGAAATAAAAAAATATCCAGTTTAATACTTAAAAATGCACAACTATCAATACTAAATTTAGGAAAGAAGATCTGTGTTTTAAACTTGCAGTGAAAATTAGTCAATGCATGCTCATCTTTGGCTTTATGGTTTTTCCTGTTTTACAACCTTTGGTTGAGGAGGCTTATTTGGAGACCGGTTTTCAAAATCCTGTAATTAGATACTCCTCACAYGGTATTATGCAGATCCTTCCCTTTGATTCTCCTTGTCTCTTTCCCCCTGCACAGATGCACCTGTMGTTTGTGTTTGCATGATCATCATTAGAAGGTCTGGGAAATCCCCATGCGACAGCACTTCCAGAGACTAGATAACACCCCTTGCACAGGGCTCCACCTGTATTCTGCCTTAGCTCTGAAGTGAAGTATTTTCATTCCTAATGGGATTCTCTTGACACTATCAAATATTCAATGTTTTTTTTTCAATCCCATAAAGCTAATGAGAAGTTTTGATGGGAAGATTGGACTTTTTTAATGATTCTCCTCTATCTCTTGCCTCATTTTCAACATTTTTAAATGCTTATTTGTANGGCAGTAAGGTGCTCATTTCTGTATTTCAGAGAACAAATAACTTGCTGCAAGAAAACATCAGTTTTAAAAAAAAATACAGGTATCATGTATGCACAGACTTTTAAAGCCTCCCTTCAATAATAATATGAAATAAAAAAATATCCAGTTTAATACTTAAAAATGCACAACTATCAATACTAAATTTAGGAAAGAAGATCTGTGTTTTAAACTTGCAGTGAAAATTAGTCAATGCATGCTCATCTTTGGCTTTATGGTTTTTCCTGTTTTACAACCTTTGGTTGAGGAGGCTTATTTGGAGACCGGTTTTCAAAATCCTGTAATTAGATACTCCTCACAYGGTATTATGCAGATCCTTCCCTTTGATTCTCCTTGTCTCTTTCCCCCTGCACAGATGCACCTGTMGTTTGTGTTTGCATGATCATCATTAGAAGGTCTGGGAAATCCCCATGCGACAGCACTTCCAGAGACTAGATAACACCCCTTGCACAGGGCTCCACCTGTATTCTGCCTTAGCTCTGAAGTGAAGTATTTTCATTCCTAATGGGATTCTCTTGACACTATCAAATATTCAATGTTTTTTTTTCAATCCCATAAAGCTAATGAGAAGTTTTGATGGGAAGATTGGACTTTTTTAATGATTCTCCTCTATCTCTTGCCTCATTTTCAACATTTTTAAATGCTTATTTGTAGGGTAAACAAACACAACAGACAGCCTTGTGGGGATTTTGGGACAGAAAAGGAAATACAGTATAAAGCTGCCCACAAGAAAATATCAGGAGCTACTTAAAATATTTGTACTTATTGGAATAGCTCACCAGAAGCAGAATGAAGATGCTCATTGTGGGGTTATCTATAATGAAACCTGAACTAATGTTCCTTAACAGATGTTTGATTTAATAATGTGATCATTCCCGTGACAAACTGAGTTTATGCTATTCTGGGAAAGGGGTGGGGAAGGAATTGTGAACAGCTATATTGCCCAAAATGAAGGCAGAATGACAGACTTACAGAGGAACCCTTGACATGAGTGGTGGGGATAGGGAAGAACTTTACTCCTCTTTTTAATTATTCATTGGAACCTCTAATCTAAACACTTGGCTGGAGGGCACTGTTTGTCAGGCAGATTCCACCCTGATTTTAAGAACTATGGTTTGAGATCAAAAGATGTGCTTCTTTGCTCTGTTTCTTGTTCAGTTTTTCTTCTAAGAGTCTGCTCTGTGCACATGTAGGGATGTAAGAAGCACTTAACACTTTGCCTCATGCCACATGGAAGATTTCATCATCCTATACTTTGTTTCTGAAGGATTCAGACAGAGTCTGACTCTAATTATCAATGTGTCCTGCTAGAGACCTCCACCCTCACTCACACTTGCACACTGGGAACACTACTTCCATTAGAACAGCAGCCACGCTTGCTGCATGTAGGAACAGTCTTGCTCTGTCATTCTTGCCAAAACAAGCACAGGTCGCCTATATATTTGCATGTTTTAATGTTTAAAAAATGTATTCAGATTAAGGCACATATAACATGATATAGACTGTCTAACACAAACTAAACATATAGGATTACCCTTCACATGTTTACTTTGTGGTAAAAATACTTAAAATCTTACTGTGTGCTTTCCATATATACTAAGCATTAACTTTTGTCTCCATCTGTGTAGTACATCTCCTGAGTTTATTTCTTGTGTCTAACTGAACTTGGTGAACTTTGGTGAATGTATCCCCAGCACCATCCTGACACTGATAACATTTTCTTACTAAAGAAGAGTCTGAGAACAGCCTTAATTTTTAAATCTCCCATGTATCATGCTTTCTGCTGAGATCCCTCAAAGCTCTGAGAGCAGATTTGGAAACATGTTGAGTGAATGCCCTCAAGTTAAAATGGCAGCATCAACCTGGAGGTGGCGTTGGAGATGGATGTGTGTGCTATAGGGAATGAGCGGTTTCTATTCCAGAGAGATGACTCACTAAAAGTGACAGGGCCTCCCAGTGCTGCTTGTAGTGATCTCACCATTTAGGGACAGCAAAGACAAATACATCATGAGAGAAAGAAGACGTGTATAATTTAAGATTTCTGTCACTCTGAGAACAGGCCTGACTAGTAAGAAGATTGTACAGTTGGCAAAGATTTTGAAAAGAAATGTCAGTACTTCTGTTGAGAAAACTTCTTCTAGTCCTTCTAATGGAAACAAATGTGTTCCTAATGAAAGGAGTCTTTCTCGTCGGTTCCTTACCAGACAGATGCAGTTTCCTCCGGCCCAAGAGGAACAGAACGCCCTTCATAGGGTTCCTCTGCAAGTACCATGGAGTCAGAAACATTCAGTGGCTATATGGACTTGGGACGTCTTAAGATTATGGCTGTAACTAATGGGTTTAGTCTCTCACTTCCCTGGCCGCCTTCTACTCACCTTCTCTTTAAAGATTCACCAGGTTTTCTCTTCCCTGTCTCTGTTGAAGTAAGTCTTGTTTCAATTTCTCATTGTTTTCCTGAATTCCTTGAGTCAACTCTTTTCATTGTAATAACTGAAATGATCACCCTTTRCTTACACACACACACAAAGGCAGGTGGAAGCAGAGATGGGGTGCGGGAGGTGCAGTCAGTGGAATAGCAAGATTATCTGTAGTAAGTTCATTTATTGAGTCAGTTATAGGTTTAGCAACACAACTTAAGGAATTAAACTTTAAATATGGTCTAATTAGAAAACGTAATTTGCAAAGTTTAGTCTGTGATATATGTAGGCAATTTAAAAGTTTTCYTATTCAATTTTAATCTAGTTAGCTAACCCTTCTGTTTGTAATAAACATTTTTTTAAAGTAACTATTGAAAATTTTCATTCCCACTTGCAAGACTTCAACTCATCCCATCTCCTTGAGATACCTGTTAAGGTTTTTTGATTCTCCATAATAAAGTGTGCAATGAAAATATATAGTTCTCATAAAGTTCTTATATACTATCAAATATGCATTGACCTTCATTTCCTTATTTTTAGCTTAACCTTGTGAGCTGGGAACTTTTCTCTCTTTTTTATTGGATATTTTATTTACTTTATGTTTCAAATGTTATCCCCTTTCCCCGTTTCCCCTCCGGAAACTCCCCCTCCCATCCTCCACCCTCTCCCGCCTCCCCACCCTCACATTCCCCTACACGGGCATCTAGCCTTCCCAGGAGCAAGGGCCTCTCCTCCCGTTGATGTCCAACAAAGCTATCCTCTGCTACATATGCTGCTGAAGCCATGGGTCCCTCCATGCGTACCCTTTGGTTARTGGTTTAGTCYCTGGGAGCTCTGGAGTGTCYGGTTGGTTGATGTTGTTCTTCCTATGGGTTGCAAACCCCTTGAGCTCCTTCAGTCCTTTCTCTAGCTCCTCCATTGGGGATACCGTGCTAAGTCCAATGGTTGGTTGCAAGCATCTGCCTCTGTACTTGTCAGGCTCTGGCCTCTCAGGAGACAGCTRTATCAGGCTCCTGTCAGCAAACACTTCTTGGCATCCACAATAGTGTCTAGGTTTGGTGTCTGTTTATGGGATGGATCCCCAAGGCAGTCTCTAGATGGCCTTTCCTTTAGTCTCTGCTCCACACTTTATCTCTGTATCTCTCCCCATGGGTATTTTAATCCCCCTTCTAAGAATGACATAAGCACCCACACGTTGGTCTTCCTTCTCCATGAGCTTTGTCTGTGAATTGTATCTTGGGTATTCCACGTATTTGGGCTAATATCTGCTTATCAGTGAGTCCATACCATGTGTGTTCTTTTGTGATTGGATCATCTTACTCAGGATATTTTCTAGTTCCATCCATTTGCCTAAGAATTTCATGAAGTCATCATTTTTAATAGCTAAGTAGAACTCCATTGTGTACATGTACCACATTTTTTGTATCCATTCCTCTGTTGAGGGACATCTGGGTTCTTTCCAGCTTCTGGCTATTATAAATAAGGCTGCTATGAATATAGTAGAGAATGTGTCCTTTTTATATGTTGGAGAATCTTTTGGGGACATGCCCATGAGTGGTATAGCTGGGTCCTTAGGTAGTACTGTGTCCAATTTTCTGAGGAACCACCAGACTGGTTTCCAGAGTGGTTGTTCCAGCTTGCAATCCCACCAACAGTGGAGGAGTGTTCCTCTTTCCCCACATCCTCACCAGCATCTGCTGTCAGCTGAGTTTTTGATCTCGGACATTCTGACTGTATTCAAAGCTATTTCATTTGGAGAGCAGAGACAGGTACACAACATTTTGGTATACACCGGTGTGTTCTTTAATTTTCACCTAATTGATCAACATTAAGGTTATTTCTTGTCTTTAGCTTTTGTAAGTATTTCCCAGAAGTGATGTTTCTGGTTGGAAAGGAAATCCTTGTGTGGTTTTCACTGATATCGTAACATGCTTCGTGTGTTCTGAGCTGCTTTCCCTTGCATCAGTGCAGGTGGAGGATGCCTCCTTCCCCACACTCTCATCAGCACATGATGTTTTCCAGTCTCTGGAATGTGGCCTATCACATAGGCTCAAAAGTCAAAATGCTCGAGTACCTCGTAACTGTCCTGCTTCGTGAGCCTTACTTTCTCTTATTCTAAAGACTCTCTACCTCCTTCTGACCACTTCTCTTCTAAGGTCTTTGAGTGTTTATAGACGGCATTTTTTATATAAGTTGAAAATGTGTTTTTCCAGTTATATGCTCCTTTTTTGTCTTGATTTTCTTTTTCTCCTCTTTTCTGAACAATCATTACAAGCAGCTCTTGCTTTGCATAACATTGTGGGATTATAAGAATGACCATGTAAGGAAACAATGCAAGCTATTCTTAATTAGTTTGTGTTTTCTAGAAAGTTTTGTCAAAACATTAAAAACTCTTACTGTCACTTGTAAACATATGTGGAAATGAAAAGCAAAAAACTACAGTCTAAAATATGCTCAGTAGCTGGAACCTTGGAAATACACTTAAAGTGATTTTAAAGAATCAAAATGTACTTGAATGGTGCTTCTGGCCTTATATCGTGTACTTTATGATCTGCATGTGTATCTTTTCTGTGCTTGGCAAGCTTTGTGCTTCTAGATTTCAGTCAATTGTGAGCATTGTATCCTTCTTTTTTTCCCATTTGCTATAATACCTCCAGGAGTYCCCAGCATTGCTTTCTCTGTCTGGTGAGCCATCCCTCTTTATTCTTAACCCTCTTTCTTATCACAACCAATTTCTGGGTTTATATTGAGAAGTATTTTTTGGTTGCATGTCTTTCTGAAATGACAGTGTCAAAATTGTGTGGACATGTATTTCTTCTATAACATTATTTATGTTCAGTTCTATTTTCACTTCCAGTGTCATCTCATTTGTTGTGTTCTGGTATTTTATCCRTATTAGCCAATTATCTTGGCTATCTGCTTTTTTATAAAATGCCATATGGCCTTTTCACTTGGTGACAAGGAGACAACATAACCACATACTTGATTGTCTGTCTATGAACTGAATAGACAGCGCACAATGGCCATTTGCAATAGACTGGRAAGAAGTGATTGTTTACTGACCACAGGGCACAACAGCTATTTATATGCAGAATTCTGATGGGATAACATCATAGTTTGGTTTTATGTAGTTACTCTAAATGGATGATGTTAACTGTACTGTGATTCTATAAGATTTAAGCTATGTTGTTGGGGGTTGATATTATTTAACTGATCTATATATAGTAAATTTATATACTACATGTATTAAATTTATATATAATAAACCATTGAAAACAAGGCTACTTCTACAGAAAATTGAAAACAATAATATATATTCATCTGTGAGTTAAGAACAACTCTTAACACCCTGGTATATACATCATAAATTTTTGAACAAAAGAAATAAAACATTAAAAATAAAGTTGAAATTCTCCTTTGTCTTCCAGCTCCTATTCTTTCCCTTTCTTAGCCTGCAAACTCAGGATCATGGTAAATGAAAAAGACTCCAGTGTCTCACAAACTACACATAAGAAATTTCAATGAGAAATGTGCACTGTTTGTGAGTCTGCCCTTTAATTTGTCCTATAATTTTGTTTTCTGCTCATCATACTTTTCCTTTGACTCCTATAGTCTTATTTCTTTTGAGAATTAATCAAAGTGTTTTGCTGTACCCTGCATAGAAGTCATGCTTTTCTGTTCCATTCTCTTTCATTTAATTAGTAAAATAACTTATCTTTTAAAAAATTGAAATTTGTCTTGAGATGCAATGATGACCTTACTGTCTCCATGGAAACAGCCTGAGCCCACAGATACTGATGTGTGTGGTGTCATGTTTATGTTTTTCTGATCTGTTTAAGCACCTTTTTTCTCTGTTTGTCTTCCAGATTTATTCAAGAGATTGAGCATGCCCTGGGACTTGGCCCTGCCAAACAGTGTCCTCTTCGCGAGTTTCTCACCATGTATATCAAGAACATCTTCCTTAATCAGGTCTTGGGTGAGATCAACAAGGAGATTGAAGGCGTCACCAAAACCTCAGACCCCTTGAAGATTCTAGCTAATGCAGATACCATGAAGGTTCTGGGAGTGCAGAGGCCCCTCCTACAGGTAATAAGGAGAACCTGCTCTTTTCTTAATTATTTAAAATTTATTTTGCATGTGTTTACTTCTGTGTGTCACTTGTGTGCCTTTTGCTTGCAGAGGCCAGAACAGGGTATTGAATCTCCTGAAACAAATGGTTGTAAGCCTTATGAAATGGGTGTTGAGGATCAAACCCAGATCCCCTGGAAGACCAGCCAGTGTTCTTAATCACTGAACTATCTTCTCCAGCCCCAAAATTACTGTTCTTTAATTACCATTTATTACTCCGCAAGAGTTATAATGTTAAAAAAGAGGAACTACCTCTTTTCTATATTTTCTTGGTTCTATATCCAAYAGTGACAAAAGAAGAAGAAATGAATAAACAATAGGCACATTTAGGTCTGATATAGTTTGGATAATGGAAATTTCTAAGATCATGAAGGGAATAAAATAAAAAAATGTTTGACTATGGAAGATTCTGAGTCTCATTGACATTCAAACAAGTCTTTTTACTRTTTGTGTAGAATTTATCCTTGAAAGTGTTGTTTTCCAGTGGTGAGTGCATCCCAGAGTAGGACAGATTAGCAGGAATGAAATTAAGTACCATATGTAATCTCACTTACCAGCGGGAAGTCAGTTCTCTGAGCCATTTTTTAGGTAGTTCATTTAAATAACTAGACTAGCTCAGAAACTTTAAACCAGTAAACTGGTCTTAAAATTCAGGCCATTTATTCAAGTAATGATTTTGTTGATACTGAACATTTTACTTGAATGTCTGGGCCATAAAAATTATCTGACACTAAATATTTTTTCATAGACCTGTGGAATACATTTTATACACATTTAGTTTATGGAATGATAGTAAATAGAAAATGAAAGCAAATCATGAGTTTGAGTTGTGGATATATTTTGACAGTTACATCAATCTTGCTTCAAAARGAACAGTAAGTAGGGTGGGGCAACTCACACCATTGATTCCAGCAGAGGCAGGTGAATCTCTTTAGTTTTGAGGCCAGCCTGGTCCACACAGTGCATTTCTTTGTTAATGTTGCTTCATTTGAACTAAAGACTCACCTTAATAAAATGTTCATTTTCAGTTTAAATAGCAAATGCATGTTGAAACTTGTAACCACATATTGGGCCATGCACACTGCCAACTAAATGTCACTTCTAGGAAGTCCATGATCTGTCAGATCATACTCAAATTTGTTATCCACCATTTTGTATTAGTAACTGTGTCTTTTTTGTCCTTTGGTTAGAAATCCACTTGACCTGTTCTCCTTCTGACCTCTCACACAAGTGAGGAAATCTTAAGACCAAAGCCAGTCTAGCTATTAACCTCCAAGTTCATACTCAGAGCTAAGATACTTGCTTTGTTATATGGTTATAGTCTTACCTTCTTTTGTACATCAAAACTGCATATTTTTGGAGATGCAAAGTAATGAGGGATATGGTTATTAAATCTGTCTACTGTTCTCTGAGATGTGAGGTTTCTATCCTGAAAAATTCTCTTTCTTTATAACAATTATAAAATTTTCTTCTAACATGGTTGCCCCATGTTTCTTAAGGTTATCTCCATGTCTACTTGATATTTTTATCTCCAGTTAAATGTAGGTGGCTAATATGAGAAAAAGTGGTAAGTAGGYCTTAAAAAATATTAACTAAGAATTTGAGATGTATTAGTGAGGGATCCGGGGACAATATATGAGAGACAGAGGTGGGCAGAGTGCTCAGTTACAAGAAGTGTAATGACGTCCCTTTGCAGTTCTGCTCTTGGGTCACAGATTGGAGCAGAGAAGAGCAGAACATGTGCTATTCCCTGAGGCAGCAGCCGTGTCCTTTGTCATCAGCCCAGTTGGGTTTTCCAGGAAGAAGGAAGGACAGCAGTCTCAGTACTGCTTTTATGCATTTGTAGATGGGCAGGTGAAATTCATGCTCTCCTGGGAGGAGAACTGCATGGGGTCCTGTGAGGAGAGCCATGGGTCTGTCTTTCCCCCTCCAGCACAGCATCTGAGYAGCCCAGGCATCATATCTTCATGAGGAGACACATCTGGGATGCTGACATGAGCTGGCATTGGCGACTGTACTTTCCATGGTAGACTCCATGGAGGGAAGAGGGGAAGTTAGTAGGGAAGAAACTGGCAAGCTCCATTTTGTGGGTGAAACGCTGTGCTAGTTGTGGCCCTCAAATGGTATAGTCCAGCAGGACGAGACGTCATGACAAAAGCARTATCTCTCTCCTTTGCRGCTGTCACAYTAGCAGTGTTGACCAGGAGCCAGTGCTTTRTGTRCGYGCTTTGRTTGTATGGCAGGAGCYTCTCTGATGGTCTCATGTTAAAGAAACTGAAAACAATGAGATTAAATTACCTACCCAGAATCTTCTGGCTAGCAGAGGGAAGACCGGTCCCCACCCAGGAAGTCTAGTCCTGAGCCCTGTGTTCTACAACAGATGACAAATCATAGTCTGAAGAATATRGTTGTTGCAAGCTACCTACCTCTGTGCCAACAGACACAGGTTTGAGAATGAGCATTTAAACACTTTAATCCTYCTTAGCACTTTGACGTTGTCTGGGAATCTAATAAATAAGGTCTTACATCGTATATATTTCTAGGTTTTGAATTTCTTTTTCTAGTAACTCATTTTTATTGTATCTCGTGAAAGTGTATATTCACAACAGATTGTGGGGATACTGGGTTGTTGCCATAGTTAGAGGAACATTGCTCCAARTCCTTTACTGTCCCACACCRCCTCCCAGAGAGGGAAGGAAAGGACCATCTGCCTTAGTCCTAAAGCATTTACAGCAGAAAGAGAGTGTGGATAGTTGTTACCGTTGCTTCTCTCCCAAATTTCTGGTTCCAGAATAGATTTTGAATAACTAGAGTATTTAATAATATTTATAAGAATGACATATGCGCAAGTGGTAATTGCACAGCCATTGGTGCATGTGTGAAGATCAGAGGACAGCTTGCCAAAGTTGGTTCTCTCCTTCCACCATGTGGGCCATGAAGATCAAAMCCAGGTCATCTGCTAGTCCTCATATTCAGTATTTAATAAATGGATGAGTAAACGGGTGGATATAAATGATGCTTTCCCTACTGCAAAGACATATGTCCTTCATGATACAAAATCCCTAATCTTCAGTTTCAAAACCAACACATTGCTAAATTAGAATGTCACAGTTCTTTTACTTCTCATGTAAGGGCAGGATTACGTTTGACTTCTAAGAGGTTGACACTATTTTTCATGCAAAAAAAAAAAATGGCCTTAACTATTGCAATGCTCAACCTGTTTATTGGAGTTAAACTAAGGAGATCTCTTAGGAAAATTCCTCCTTTTTCCTCAGCCATATTATGGATGTATAGTTTTGCAATTTCATGATCATCATTCTGGACATGGAATTTAGGGATCATTTATTCGAGGTGGACATTGAGGTGGTCCAGAGATTTCCATCCCATAGAATAGACATAAGGAAAGAGATTGAACTCTGGTTCAATGTTAGTTCACCTATGTATTGCTGTTTGCTAATGTAGATAGTCTTTGATGTTTGCTTGTTTGTTTTTTAACTGACAGTAGTATTTCATGTTTTTATTCCTTACCTATAAAACTGCTGAATGGGAGAGTAGCCATCGGATCAGTGATCCACAGAAAGTCTCCTCTCCCCCCCSACACACACACTGCTATATCTTTGCCTTTATTACTAACTAGAGAGCTATCTGTAAATAGAGGCACCAGACCTCTGACCTAGCCTCACTTGTATGATGTCACCATCTAGGTGTCTGTGTGTTTGTTTTTGAAAAGTAGTGCCCTGGACTAGTGCAGCTCACCTGGGAACTTGTGAGAACCAGGTTTCCGAACTTTATACCAAGGGTGGAGTAGCCCTGCACACGATTTGAATGTAACCTAAATTGTAGAAGCATCTTCAGCATCGCCATGCCTAGCCCTAGGGTAAGGAGTTTCCAGACCTAATGCCACCTGTGCTTAGCTTTGTC